>JBBJLR010041855.1:0-12112 GCA_037577145.1 Brachypetersius gabonensis
GCCGAGATGCGAAAACCCAACCTGGTAAAGAAAGTCCCAGTCCGCCGCTGCTCGCGTTACTTCGGTGAAAGCACCGAAAAAATAAAAGGATTTTAAAAACCTGCGTTAACGCGCGATAAAATAATAGTCGACGTTAAGTAAATAATGCGTTAATGCGATAATAGCGCGTTAACTTTCCCAGCCCTAATAATAATACATTTTATTTATTATGATATTAGAGAATACCATTGCCATGGACTTACATCTACATCCCTCTGCCACCTTGCCTTCTTTTTATAGTTCACTGGTTCCACCGCTTCCCCTGGTAGGCAATGCATGTTCACCAGGAGAACCACATTAAGTGACTTACCTCATCTGTTAGTCATTTTAAAGCTGTGGCTGATTGATGTAGCTTTATCCAGTATGCTAGCCACTTTGCCTTTATTGTTTCCTTCTTCTTATTTTCATATGTGGATATACTGCACTCTGTATGTATCCGAAACTTAAATTCTGTCTTTGACGAAGCTGTCTTGTCTGACAACAGATGTTATTGTCACTCTTACGTTAGCTGTGTTGTATTTATTTGCCTGTAACTTAGTAGCTAGACTAGCAGTCCACTTTGGCTGACACCCCAAGCTTCAGTATTCTGAATACGATCAAACTTTGAGAGCACTGCAGGAACCTCAGTATCTCAGCGTCATTCATTCGACACTGTTGGTACATAGAAGTCCTGCCATTGCTGAAAAATACAGCCAGACTATTATTACGTCAAAACTCTCAGCCTGAAAGGCTCATAGAATGACATTTCTGAGCTCCACGAAGGGTTTTCGGGGTCCATGCTTTACAATGCCTCTCTTTATGGGAAACTTGCACACATGAAGCATTTTTCAGGAGCTGAAAATAGAAGAAATACATTTGCTTCCAATAAAAGGTGCTACGTACCTGGATACAGGAGGCATTTGTGTGAATGTGCATTAATGTACAGAATGGACCGTTTGTGCCTAAGCTCGACTAATTATGCTGCAAAATGACAAATTACTTCAGTTGGGAAGCCTAACTTTGAAGGCTGTTGGAGTATGAATACACATGCTAGTGCAAAAATACATTTTTAAATCAGCATCACATATTTGTCATAAAATAAATATATTTTTTTCAATATTCAATAAGATATTATATATTTTCATCCACTGGGAATCCCTAGCATGATTACCTCAAACTGCTGCCTAGGGTCTCCATAGGTCCAGCATTACAAAAATCCATGACACAGAAATACGTGTCGAAAAACGATGAGGCCATTCTTTAGATCACCCTCCATGTAGGGCAGTTGCTTTAAGTGATCAAAGCATTTGTGAACAGCATGAAAATCTTTCTCTGCTTTTAACCCATTCACCCAAGTGAAGCAGTGGGCAGCCAGGAGCACAGTGCCTGGGGACAGAACCTTCTTCAAGAGTCCCTCAGAGCTGGCTCTAGCAGTCCCGGGATTCAAACCTACAACCTTCTGACTGCAGGGGCAACACTCTAACCACTAGGCCACCAGCTCCCTTAACTGAGGAGATTAGAATCTATAGCTGAACTGATATTTTATTTGACTAATTGTGATACTATTTTATTGATTATGATTGTGATTTCTGTTTTCTTTTATACGCCTTCTTTCAACGTGTATAGACATTGAGGACCAGATGTACGTATCAGTGCAAGTGAGGGCAAAAATGCTTGTAACCTCGCCCATTTGTCAAACAAGTTTGAGTCAGAAAAATAAAGCTCAGTGGCGAAAAGAGACAGCGGTGCAGTAAAAACACAAGAGCAACAATAACAACTAGACTAGACAAGACATCGTTCAGCAAGATTAACAACAGCTACAGTGAGGATAAAATCATGTTTTCAGTTGAAGAATGACTGCAGAGATATTAAATCTGGGGTGGTGGTGGCCTAGTGGGTAGAATACTTGAACCAAGAGGTCATGGGTTTGAATGCTACCTTCGGCACCACCACTGGGTCTCTGAGCAACACCCTTAACCCCAAGTTACTCTAAGGAGACTGCCCCCTGTAGTTGCTTTGGATAAAAGCGCCTTCTAAATGCCATAAATGTAAACGAATCTCACTAATGTGTTTAGTGGTTAAATGAAAGTAGTCATACTATTTTACTTGTGGTTATTTCTCTTTTGAGTCCTTTCTGACTTTCCCTCTGATAGTTAAAGTCATTACATGGTCTTATTCGTAAAACTTATTGTGTCAAACTATACAAGTGCAATATGATATTAAGCCTCCCAACAGTAGCTAGTAGAGAAGTAATGATACATTTCAATCAACTTCTTGATTCAGGGCACAAAATAAAATAACAATTCAATATTTTCACCTTATGTAAAATGAAATTTGTATGACTGATGGAAAGATGAACAGAACTGACTATTCAGTTCAGATGATGTAACATGTCTGTGATGTATATTATCACATTTTTGCATTGTGATAGTACAATGCTTTCATGCATTGTTACATGTTTCGTGGATATCTGGCAAACTAGCATAACAGCTTGCAATCCACTTAGGAGGAAAAAGAAAAGTATCCATCCCAAAATAACAGTTATGTCATCAGAAAAGTGTTTCCCAGTAAAAGGCCTCTTACAACACATGCGACGGTGCTTTAAAGTGGTCTTTTAAAGTAACTTTGAACGTCTTTCAAAGACATCCCTCGTTTCAGCAACTGTTAATTTGTTATTACGGGCAAAAAAAAAAGGTCCTTACTTCAGTGACCTTTTCCAGACCAGGACATTTTCACTATTATAAAGAGGCCACACATCTGTAGTGAATACAGCTAATATGTTTGCTGAGTTTCTGTCAATAACAAAAACCCACGAAATGATTCAAGCCATAAGAAAACAGATGGGTTTTGTGGAGTCACCAAAAGTGCACCATAATGGAAGATCTCAATTCCAAAAGCAATGTTTTCCTGTGAATTTTCAGTAAAGCTCTTTCCTACTCTTTATTCATAGTTCTCTTGGTGCTGACTGGATGTGCAGTGAAACCTCACTCTACATGTATTCTGTTCCGAGCTGTGAGGGCAGCACAGATTGACTCAGTGGCTCAAGGTCTCTGGCTCCAAACCACATGTAAATATTTGTTTAGGCAGCACCTCATCCATGTGGCTATTTCATCCACTGGCCGTGAATTAATTTCAGCAGGTAACTTATGTAAGTAGTGAGCATTTAGTAGAAAGTTTATGCTTTTTCTCAGAGGAAGCTCCATTTCAGCCGCTACGCTGGAAGGATATTAGGACCAAAATAATAAACGGATAAACTGAAACAAATATCCCCTGAACGAATGCAGTTAATGTGTCTCAAGTCAAATTGTGTTTTCAAACTGTCCAGATGTTCTATAAAGAGCATATTAATGCACAGCTACTGGTTTTTAATTTAACATATAAAAAAAGCAAAAGTCATGATGCATTTTTATACTTTGTTTTATATATTTGTATAGAATCACTGTAGAGAATCTGTACTTATTTTCACTTAGAAAAATCAACAAAGCATGTCATTTGACTGAGAGTGTTCAAAACTTTCATTTAACTGTATGTGAAAGCAGATGAATTTGTCTTTTTTGGAATCTGAAAACGGTAAGTGCTGTGAGTAGCTGTCCTTTTGTCCAATAAAGACAAGACTTCCCTAGACTCAATAAAGTCTTTCGGATTTTTTATTAGAACTTGTACGTACCACTGTCCCTTAGGGATGAACAACACTGAGGAAAAAGCCATCTGGTGATGTCTTAATTGTTTTGTGATGACATGCCTGGTCTCACAGGTAGCCCGCTGACAGACCTTGCTTTAAAGTTGCCGCTATGTTTACCGTTGCTCCACGCTGTCACCCAGAATGAACTCAAAAGATCAAAATTCTCTGCTACAGGGCGACCTGTGGATGATGTTGACGTGACGCCTGAGTCTGACCTTGCTTTGAGCACTAGAGCTGAACTCCTGTTGAAGGAGGTTAACAGCTCTAGGGCATCTGCGGGCACAAAGGGATTGACTTGCTGACCTAACCTGGAATGTCTTGTGTCTATCTAGCACAGATTGTGAGCACACTGCACACAATTCATAGAGACAACACCTCATCTCCACTAATGAGGATTACATCAATCACTGCTAACAGACCTGACCTGGTGTGCCTCTTAGTGGGTATAAATACTAGTATTTGACCAAAGTTGATATGCCTTGCAGAATAGTTTCCATACATTGTTTATTAGCAAAATAAATGACTTTCTTGAATAACTTGCATGATATCAAAGCTTATTTGAATATTGCGGCATGTGAAATCTGTAAAGACCACTGAACTTTTGTGTTATTCTGTAGCAGGCAATGTTCAGTTTCAGGAATTGCAATTGAATTAAAGGTGTAGAATCCAAGGATCAGTTCCAAACCATGATCCCAGTTCGAAAAACGTAAATATATGGAGAAGCCTGTTATAACGGAGAAGAGCGACAGCCTATAAGTGCCACACACTTATGGGAAGTTCTGCAGCATAGTTGGGAAGAACTTTCTGCAGAATAAACAATGAGACACTAAACCGCTTGAATTTCAATACAAAGAACAGAAAAATTGGGGTGTTCTAAAACTTTTGACTGTTTGTGTATGTAGTAATAATGGTTATATTGCAACATATCCAACGGGATTTATATTTTCTTCATGGATTTAGAGTTATAATAACCTGCCATAAAAGGCTACAAAAGGCTTTTAAAAATATGTTTTAGTCTAAGATCTAAACCAATGTCTCAAGGTTAATTTGGGACCACTTAGTGTAACTGTTTTCTGCGATGTAGGTGCATCTATACCCTGTCACCCCTATTGTATACAGGTTTGACTGGGTATATTTCTTTAGAATGGGGCATTTTACATCAAACTACTCTTTACTACTTAACAATGCAAAGCAAAACAACTTTCTTTAAGCCTCCCTGTGTTCCAGTGTGATTTTTTTTTTCGCTCACCTGTTTCCAGGTATTCTGGGTAGAAAACACACCACAAAATCCAGCTGCAGCACATATGTAACATTTTCTTAAGCTCACTTTCCATTATGGTAGAAATGATTCACTTCCAAACCTCCAAACTGAAAGAACAAAATGACTAAGAAGGTCAAATGACGATGAGCAGCTAGTAATCTGTGGGATAGTACACCTGTTTTATTTACATGGAAATGGATCGCCCCATAAATTTAAAGAACAGCTTTTCTATAAGGACCATAAATTGATGGTGTACAATAAAGAGACCGCACCTTGAAAAAATTAACATCTCTCTAGCTGATCCTCTTTGCACGATTCTGGGCTTTGGTGTCAATCATGTGCCGCCTGCCGTTTGCCATATGCAAGGGGATGAATTTATGATGGCTTTCCAAGAATGCATTACATCATCGCTTTTGGATGTAACAGCTTCCAGGTAACTCGCTAGAGAGGCATTGCTGATATTTATGTGCCTACAGTCAATAGTGCCGTGACGTTGTCTTGATAAGTAAACGACACTAAACTCAAAAACAATGTCTCTGATTGTGCTGGAGGTTGTTTTTTGGACCTACAAAGCTAATATAGATAGCACATTATGGAAACACACCTAAATCATAACACTCTTGCCTCAAATTACATTCATGATGCTATGTGACAAACTGTTATCTGTATAAATGGGCAGAATGAAACTCTGTAGGCATCCTAAAGCTAATAATGTGTGTATAGTTTTATCTTTCATAATACGTAACAGCATATCACACAATGTCATAAACCAAATAAGGAAGTCTATATAAGACGTTTAAATTGTGTCTGAAAACCAGTATAGTGCCTTGTACATATTTTCACTTATTGCAGCGTCCTCTAAACATCAAATGATGCAGAACTGCTAATGCTCCCTCAGAATGTCATTTACCTTAATAAGAGCAGTTTTTGTACTACAACGTTGATGGAAACCTGACATCAACGAAACCATTTATGTCTAAGAAGTTACTGATTTGATTAAATATTGATCACTGATTTGATCACATTTCCATATTTTCTTTTTCTCAAGAAGGGAAAGTTAGAGATGGATCTATTACTGTTAAGAGCTAAAGTGATCAACTTATGCTTCTTCATGAGGGGTTTAATAACAGTGCAGATTTTGTACTATACTGGAAAAATGCCTGAAATTAGTGAGCCAATACACAACGGGGGCGGCGTTAGGCTACTAAAACACTTCTTAACAAGGTTGTGTTAGAGAGTTCTAGCGTCTACAAAATCAAAGTCAGACATGATAATGTTAGTTCTGTGGTTCCTAAATGCTGATACCAAGTCTAGTTTTAATACATCAAGCCCTTGAGACCTCACATTCCTGTTTTGTACTGCACCACTCAATTTCAGTGGGCTGTGACAGAGAAATGCTTTTGAAAATCAAAAAGCCAGTAACTCTAATGAAGCGTCATCTGAAGATCATCTGTGCCAAATTTGGAGAAGACTGAACAAAATTTGCACCCAGCTTAAATTTTTCCATCAAATCCAATGGAGCAAAAATCTAATATGGCAGAAATTTAAACCATGGCTTGACCTTACAAATCTAATGGCAACTCATTTTTAAAAATCGCAGATCCGATTCCAAAGTTAATTGCCCACATGCGCATCCAACTTTGGCTACTGGTGGTGTGCTTAAGGTGCAAACATGAAACCCACAAGACTGTGCCCAGTCAGTGTGCCAAATTTCACAACTTTGTACTAAATGGCTGCCATAGAATCCCTAATCAGGTGAAGAAGAAAAAGACAATGGAGTACAAACATAATGGGTGCCTGTCACGGTTCGAGCAGACTCCACCAGGTGGAGCTGGGGTTTTGTTTATGGGGTTTTTGGGACTCTTATTCTCACTCCTGAGTGCTCCTGGCCTGTAGAGTGGTTCCAGCTGAGGAGTGCTCAGGGTGACACATGTTGCATGTTCATTGGTGGTCTGTGTAGTCTGTTTGCTGTATGTAAGTTCTGTTTAGTTTCACGTTCCTTGTCTGGTCATTGTATTGTCATGTTTGCGTCTGTGCTTGCTTTGGATCCTGTTTGCCACGTTCACGTCCATGTTCCTGACTCTGAATCCTGAATTCCTGTATCGGCCATTGAGCCAGGTTTGTTTTCAGTTTGTTTTCCGTTCTGAATAAAATCACTTCCATGAAAGGCATGGCTGTTCCCTGGACTCCTTTCATACCATCTTGGGACTACGGGAGCTCCCGTGACAGAATGAACAGACCTTTCCCATGGGAGGAGCGCCCCTTCCCACGGGAGGAGCGACCTGTGCAACACCCAGAGAGCAGCATCCAAGACAGAGGACCACAGGAGGAGGAGGACCTCTCCAACAATGCGTTCCGAAGATGGGTGGCGGAGAACCTCCCCGCATGTGTGGTCCGTATACTGGCAGAGGAGGGCAACGCAGAGGACCTCCTCGACACTCATCCAGCCTCCCAGATGGGAGAAAACGCTGCTGGTGGCCCCACAGAAGCGGCCGGCGCGTATCTGACGGCATGCACCGTGCCGCTACCACCATCAGCGCGGCCGGTGCCTGCGTCCCGCCTACAGCGTCCCCACACCAGCCTCGCTCAGACACAGTGTATCGCCAGACCCAGCCTAGTTAAGGGGTTAGGGTGGGTGGTTGAGGAGGGTATCACCGCCAAAAGGGGGGAAATTTCCCCATGTTTTTTTTGGGGGGGTTCCTGGGGAGGGGGGACCCCTGGAGGTATCGGCGAGGTGGAATGCGCCGAACCTCCAAAAGTACAGACCGTGCCTGCAGACCCTGAGAGGCTCGAGGGAAGCAACAGGGACCCCCATGAAGGGGACTCCGTCAGGGCAGACACGGAAAGGCCCGAGGTAAGCGACAGGGACCCCCACGAAGGGGACTTACATCAGGGCAGCCACAGAGAGGCTCAAGGGGAGCGACAAGGAACCCCGGGAAGGAGACTCCGTGCAGAGAGGCACGAGAGGGCTCCAGGGGATCGTGTCCGGTCGCTCAAGAAAGCCTAAGGTGTGCTGCGACGAGTCCTGATGTAGGGGGTCCATGTCAGGTCGCTTGGGAGGGCCTGAAATGTTCTGCGACGAGTCCCGATGTGGGGGATCCACGTCAGGTCGCTTGGGAGAGCCTAAAGGGGGCTATGGCAAGCCCTCCGGTGAGAGGCGAGCGCTGGAAAGCTTGAGCGAGCTTGGGGAGAGCTGCGACACGCCCTCCGGAGAGAGGCGAGCGCCGGAAAACTCGAGCGAGCTAAAGAGGGGCTATGAAGAGCCCTACAGGGAGAGGTGGATGCCGGAAAGCTCAAGCGAGCACGGGGAGAGGCAGTACCCGGAATGCTCAAGCGAGCTCAAGGGGAGCTGCGACACGCCCCACGGAGAGGGGCTATCGCTGGAAGGCCTGAGTGAGCTAAAGAGGGGCTGCGACGAGCCTCACGGAGAGAAGCTAGCACCAGAAAGCTCGAGTGAGCTCAAGAGGGGCTGCGACGAGCCTCACGGAGAGAAGCTAGCACCAGAAAGCTCGAGTGAGCTCAAGAGGGGCTGCGACGAGCCTCACGGTGAGGGGCTAGTGCCGGAACGCTCCAGTGAGCCCAAGAGGGGATGCTACGAGCCCCCTGGAGAGGGGTTCGCCCCTGTCAGCACAAGGGAGCCCGAGGAGAGCCGTGACGAGCCCCATGGAGATGGGTTTGTGCGGGACAGCCAGGGAACGCTTGGGGAGAGCACTCACGAGGCCCGTGGTGGAGGCCTCGCCCCTGCCGTTTCTACGGGACATGGACAACAGCCCTCGGACTGGTGGGCCAGGGACTATGTACCAGCTGAGGGTCTTCCGGGTGGAGGACACGCCTCCACGGTCCCTCAAGTGTCCCTGAGGAAGGGGACTTTATGGACAATGGGACAGAGAGGGGGTCCCAGGGTTTGCACCCACAACACCCATGCGGGTGAGGGACAGCCCGGGAGGGAAGTCAGGGGTGAAGGTATGTACGGGGGTGCATGGACACCATCTCTGCCGCCGGCGTCCCCCGCCCTCCCTCTCCTTTCTTGTTTTTCTGTTTTTCTGTTCTGGACTGTGTTTCTGTTTGTTCCCCGTGTGTGCCCCGGAGGTGCAATTTGGAGGGGGGGTACTGTCACGGTTCGGGCAGCCTCCACCAGGTGGAGCTGGGGTTTTGTTTATGGGGTTTTTGGGACTCTTATTTTGACGCCCTGAGTGCTCCTGGCCTGTAGAGTGGTTTCAGCTGAGGAGTGCTCAGGGTGACACGTGTTGCATGTTCATTGGTTGTCTGTGTAGTCTGTTTGCTGTATATAAGTTCTGTTTAGTTTCACGTTCCTTGTCTGGTCATTGTATTGTCATGTTTGCGTCTGTGCTTGCTTTGGATCCTGTTTGCCACGTTCACGTCCCTGGACTACTCCCTGGACTACTTTCATACCATCTTGGGACTACGGGAGCTCCCGTGACAGTGCCTCCGCAGCTTCACTGTTAGGCCCCCAAAAAGAAAAAAATATATATCTTCCAAAAATCAATGAATTCAACAGAGATAACAAATAAAATTACCTTATTCAAATTTTGACATTTTCAAGTTGGATTTTACTTATTAATATGTTGTATTTTATTAATATCAAGATTTAACTTCCTGTTATCAATAAACTACAAGCTAAATTACTATTGTTTTCCCCAAACCATCCCTTTAATAAGGTCACAGGATAGTGAATAATTTTTCCATTCAAGAAACAAAAGACAAAGGAGAAAAAACTTCAGGCTAATCTGCAGTTTTAAAGGGTTAGAATCAGTGAAGAATGTGCAACACATTCTTACAAACAGTGTAATTTCTACCTAAACACAAAAAAAATCTTAAGTGCTCAGGAAATACTGGCAAGCTATTGGAGGGATGATAATTGGCTTAATGTGGGCTGAAAGGGGAGGCCTTCTATATTCTCGCCTATGAAGCATTTTGCCTGTGGTTGAACTTGTTTGTGGTTACAAAGTACTTTGCATGTAATTAACCCTAAATGTAAGGCCTGGAGGCAGCTTCAGATGTGTCTGCCTCACCTGATCATACTTAAGCATAATTACACATAGTGAATTTTAATAGCATCTTCCTATGCCACATTTTGAGTGAGTTACATAAAGCACATAAATCACCTGTTAAACTGAACAAAGGAATTTCCCTTCTTGTGTGCCATTAATAGATGGGTTGGATGAAAAAACCCCTCTAACTAAATGTTCAACTAGTATGTATGTGTATGTGTTAGATTTTTTTTAATCGTTGTTATTCGGGGCATTTATGTCTCTGCCTATTAAATGTATTTTAAACTTTCATTGGTGCTTTTCTTTTAACAGACTGTTTTTACACACCCTGTAACGTGTCAGTTTATGAGAAGCACTTTCTTTTTCCTTCTGTTTTAATTACCCCCTCTCCCCACCCTCTCTCCCTCTCTCACCCCTCTCTCTCTCCCCCCCCCTCTCTGTCTCTCTCTCACTCCCCCTCTCTCTCTCTCTACACCTCCCTCTCTCTCTCTCTCTACACCTCCCTCTCTCTCTCTCTCTCTCTCTCTCTCTCTCTCTCTCTCTCTCTCTCTCTCTCTCCGTAAAAAGAGTGCTCTGTTTTGCAGGGTCATGTGCTATTTCTTCTGTCCCTGCTCCGGATCAGTGAGTCTGACAGCCAGAGCCAGGAGGAGCACAGCACACTCTATTTATTAAAGCCTGAGACAGGCAGACCACCTAGGCCCCAGTTTTGAACTTAACAGGGCCAACTTAAAGGCCTAACACGCATCAAGATGCACAGATCTGAAGTTTTTCAGCTGCATCAGACTTGTCATTAATTAAAGAGTCGAATTTCTGGCCAAAATAAAATAATAAGGCTATTTCTTATTGCAACAACCCGAAAAAATACTCATGCAGCGAAAGGATACTTTGAGGATCTCTTCAATCTTGCCTTTGCAATCTCCAAAGAGGGGCCAGGGCCTGAGGAAGATGGGGTGGACTTGCCCATCACAGGGGCTGAGGTTGCTCAGGTGGCAGCCAGGTCCCAGGGGTGAATGTGATTTGCCCTGAATTCCTAAAGGTTCTGGATGTTGTTGGGCTGTCCTGGCTGATAGTCCAGTCACTAATCAAACCTCTGATTCAGGAACAACAATGCATTTTTTCTCCTGGACGCGGAACACTGGACCATCTCTTCAGCCTTCCAAGAGTGCTGGATGGTGCACGGGAGCTTGCCCAACCGCTCTACATGTGTTTTGTGGACCCACTATTGAGGGCAGTTTGGTCCCTGTATGAATGGAGAAGAAGTCTGTAACGCATTGCTGATGTTGCCCATGCATGCAGGACTCCACCAGGACTGCCCTTTGTCACTGGTCCTGTTCATAATACTTATGGATAGGATTTCTAGGCATGATCTCAGGATTGCGTTGCTACTTTTTGCGGATGATCTGGTCATGCTGGCTTTATCAACCGGTGATCTCCAGCAGGCATTAAGAGGGTTTGCAAAGGAGTATGAAGCAACTGAGATATAGATTAGCACCTCCAAGCTCGAGGCCACAGTACAGGTCAGGAGGAGTTGCTGCCCCTAGTGGAGGAGTTCAAGGATCTTGTTTACGAGTGCGGGGTCAAGGGGATCTGGAGTTGGACAGATGGATTGGGGTATTGTCTGCAGTGCTGCAGGCAGTTAACTGAGTCAAAAAGCAAGGCTCTCGTTTTACTGCTCCATCTACATCCCTGTCCTCACCTATGGTCACAAGCTGTAGGTAGTGACTGAAAGAAGAAGATTACGGTTGCAAGTGGTCAAAATGAGTTTTCTCTGCTGGCTGGTCAGGCTTTCCTTAATAGGGTGATAGAGTGAGAAGAGATAGAGTGAGAAGCTCAGAAATTTGGGAGGGCCTGAGAGACTCAGAGTAGAGCCAATGCTCCTCCAAGTTGAAAGGAGCCAGCAAACCTGGATAAAGGGCAGATGATGGATGGATGGATGGACATAGTTCACCCAAAATAATACATAGTGCTAATCAAACATTATGGAAACATTTCTCAGATGTCATGATTGTGGAATTTGAGATTTTGTGATGTGTTGGTAATAAATAGATGAAAAACTGACTGGTCACCAGTGTTGGGCACGTACCTTTAAAAAAGTAATTAGTTATAGTTACTAGTTACTTCTCACAAATAGTAACTGAG
>JBBJLR010041876.1:0-12111 GCA_037577145.1 Brachypetersius gabonensis
ATATATGAATGAATGTTTGTGTGTGTGTATATTCTTCTACTTTCGGCTGCTTAGGGGGCGCCACAGTACAACTGCATCTTCCTTTCTCAAACCAACTGCCTGCATGTCCTTCCTCACCACATCCATAAACCTCCTACTAGACCTTCCTCTTCTCCTCCCTGCAGATCCTAAGCATCTTTCTTTCTTGCAACACACTCAGAGTATTTCCTCAGTCCAAACCAATGCAATCTCTGACTTTTCCTCCAAAAGGTCCAACTCGATCTGTCCCTCTAATAAACTCATTCCTGAGTATGTGTGTATGTATGTGTTTGTGTTCCCGCACCTTGGTAGAATCTGCCACTGGGCTTTGTGACAGTGGCCTCGGACACTGCAAGCCACACCACTGTGTCAGCCCCCTGCTCTGGTGTTCTCAAGCGCTCCTTCATTGATTGGTGGAACTCCGGCATTGCACTTGCAATCACTAAACAGAAGAAAGCTGTCAGCCTTGGGATTATGAGCTTTGATTTTTGCTAGTTTACACTACTAATACTATTACAGTTATGTATACAAGCCACTCAGGTACACCCCTCTTGTATCACTCTGCACAACACACACACACACAAACATGACACTAACATGTCGGATCTGTGTCAGATCTAAAAATTTAAATGTAAACACGTCTGTGTGCAAAAGAGTAAGATAAATTACTTGGTGTGTCTACCCAGCCAGGGTGCATGACAGAAAAGTGGATGTTGGTGTGAGCTTTAGCAAACTGTTCCGTCAGGACCACCTGCTGCCTCTGGAACACAACAAACCCAGAAGAAACATTTGGTAAAACATAGTATACCGTATCAAGCACTGAAGCTTATTGTAAATGCGCACATGATCCTGTGGCAAACTGTGCATAAAGCCCTATTTACACACGCATTAGGAATTTACAGATATTTAGAAGTGATTGGGTTAGATGTGAATGTTAACTTGGCTCATGTGTAAACAGAAGCTGATATATGGGTTGTACAACTATACAGTTGTACTTTTTTACATTTTACCTGTTTTAGTTTAGTTTAGTAGAAATGGCACTGGAGTGCATTTTGTTGATGAAGCTAGAGAAAGTGGCTAAAATCTGCTGTACACATACCTGCTTCTGGACACAAGTAATGCATTACAGCACAACACTTTGGGTTTTAATTAGAAAAACATTGCAATATTGGAAGTTTTATACATTATACTGAAATGATGGAGCTGTTGGCCACTTATGCTGAGAATGTCACCTTCTGTATATTGTGTACAGCCCTGTAAAATACTATATACATGCAATCCATGTGTAAATCCTGCAAAAGTAGCATTTTTATCTGTAAAGTTAATGTAAAAAGGGCTTTCGTTTGAACTACCACCTAATCGATATTGTGAAAATATCTTCTTTTCTTTTGTATGTAGACCATAAGAATATTGTTTCGACCTTGTTTTGGGCGTATACCATGGTGCCATCATATCTCCCTCTCTGGGACTGGAGGTTTCCTGTGCGCAGTTTTTGCACCAGCATCCCACCTGATGTCACAGTGATCTGAGAGATAAATCATATAATGTGTGGTTAATACATTGCTGCTGCTGCTGCTGCTAGTACTGTTTTGAACCGCTTTGCAACTTTTTAAACATTATTGTGAGAATTTGGGCTGGAATGGGTCTGATACTGAACCTACAACCGCAACACGGACGTCCAAGGCCTCAGATCACGGTTTGATAACGGCGCACTACATTATTGAAAACTGATATGACCATCAGAAATACTTCAGGACGTTGTAGCTGAGTGGAAATTTGACAGACCAAACACCACCATACCTGGGAGAACGGCAAGGACATTTTTAATACGGTTGAAGAGGCCACATTCATCTACCATGTTCTGATATGTACCTATTGTTCCAAATTATAATAAATTCCATAATCTTTCCCTCTTTTTTGTTAATCATCCCAAAAAATGTGACTGTGGATTTGAAGAACCGTTACACGCCTAGTGACGATATGACAAATTTTCCCTCATTTTCTTGATATCTTGTACAGTATTGCCACTGGGCTATGACAGGTACATAGATGTTAACTGTTAACTGTGTTGTGAGTATGTTTTATTGTTTGACCTCACATTTTGGGAATTGTTTCCTTCCTCATTAGCATGCCAAATCATTTAAAAACTCAATCGATCAAATTACTCACCACTCTGGGGTCAGGGCTTTTCTCCAACAAGGGTATGAGACCCTTAATGAAGATGTACACAGCTATAAGAGACAGGCAGTGAATCACAGGCACAGAGAGAATGTCAGTGTATGGAACAGTGAGAATGGACAGACAACCATATTTAATGGGTTATTCCTCAAAACGGACATATCCATTCCTGAATGCAAAAAAAGCCCAACACTGTTAGGCTAGATCAAGTGTATTGTTTTTTTTGTCCTGAAACTGAGCTCAGTACGATGGCAAATTCCATCCTGCTTAGTTCCAATAGACCACAACAGCTTGCTAGTGTAGTATTTGAAACAAATCTAAACTCCAGCCTAAATTCACTAGGGTTAAAGGAATTTTTGCCAACAGTCTGTCAAGTTTGTCCAACCACACGACAGTATCAATAAAAGAACACATTTGTGGGCTGAGCATTCCAAATTAAATTTAAATATCAAATATATCCAGTACTGTGCAAAATCTTAGGCACCTGAGAAAATTATGCTTAAAAGCTGTTTACCACTGGTAAGTAGTGTTAAGTTAGTGTTAAAACACTTACATTACAACAAATACAAACAACATTCATACAGTAAATGGTGGTTTTATGTGTGGTAAAGTGTTCGCTTAACCATTTCCAGACTTCTTTCCTCATGGAAGCCCAGTTTTACTTGCAGCTCCATCATATACCTGGTTTGGGTCTTTTTACTGCAGTAGATTAAATTAGGTTCCTTTCACCCAATGAATGAAGGCACTAAGCAGAAACCTGGATCCAAACCTGTGTTCTTCTAACCGCTCACATAATATTGACTATTTTTTAGAAAGGAAATCTTGATACTTTCTACTGCAGCTGTGTTTTTGCTGTCAGATAGAAACCCACTGCTGATATAAATTACAAACAATTTGCACAGGTGCCTAAGACTTTTGCACAGTACTGTAGAAAAATATTAGGTGATACCTCAAATCTCCTTTTGTTTCTCTGTCTTCCTTACCAAGAGTATTGCTGGCAAAGCTTTTCTCCAAGCCCTCTCCATTGACCTCTCTTTTGGTCATCATACAGCCTGCATTGTTGATCTGCAGTACAACAGCCCAGCCCATCACATGAATAAGATCAATTTTTACTGACTACTGAATAAATGAGATGCAGATTAGTTTCTCACCAGAACATTAAGGGTTTTGTATTTTTTCTTGAAGGCCTCAACAAACTCCCACACTTTCTTGGTCTCGGACAGGTCCAGTAGGTGCACATAGATTTCCTGACGTCACAAACAGAAACACTGGTAACACATTTTTATCACATTTTATCAAACCATTCTCACTTGCAGGAAAGTCAGTAGGGTAGATGTAACCTCTATGTAGTCAGCAGAAGTCAACACTGTGTTAAATAAATTCTTTGTAGAATTCTTTGTAAAAGTAAAGTAAAGTAAAATGGCCCTTTATAGTCACATGTAAACCCACTAATGCAAACTGTGAGAAATTCTTTCTCTGCATTTAACCCATTCACCAAGTGAACTGGGGGCAGCAATTCCACACTGGTGCAGCAGCGTGTAGGGCCAGTCCTTCTGATCGCAGCAGGCCACCAGATCATATCTTTAAATAATCCAATGACATGTATATATATATATATATATATATATTTATATATATATATATATATATATAAACATAGTCATCCCTCAGTTTTATGCGGATCAGCAGTCGTAGATTCGGTCTTACGAAGATTTTTTTCTGAGAACCAAACTAATATTTTTTTACGGAATCCCCCGCATGTGCACGGCAAAAGCAAATATCCTCGCATTTTTTGTGCTTTTGTGACGTCCGGGCCACATCCACCGCGCCCCCTTCTCATGCTGGGTTGCAAAGCACCATGCCCTAACATAAACCCCACAGAAGGCACGGCAGCCTCACATGAGCCTTTGCGGCACGGTTGGCTCAGTTACACGTGTTTTTGTGAGTGGATGTTTGTCAAGTAGAGTTAGTGAACCCCCGCGAAAAGTGGGGGATTACTGTATATATGTATATGACTATATGTTAAAGTAGCCTATTGTTTACGTGCTAAAATAATGCAGACAGGTTTACTTGATGACCATATTGTGTTCGCACTTTAAGAATGGCCTCAAATACAGAGCAAAACATGGTGACTGTACAAGAAAAGCTCCGATGATGTGAAGGTCTTACCTTGTTTCCAGACTCCTTGACAATTTCAGCTCTGGCTTCTTCTGCCTTGTCCTTGTTTCTGCAGACCATGTGGACTGTACCACCTGGGTCGGATGAGGTGTTCAAAGAGAACAGAACCAGCTTCAGCATGAATGAAATAAGGCTCTTGTATCTTACCAGCTCTGTCCATTGTGTGTAAAACCAACAAGCACACTTTAGTACCTTTTTTTGCAATGGCCATGGCTGTTGCCTTGCCAATGCCACTGTTAGCTCCGGTGATCAAGAAGGATCGGCCTGCCAGAGACACTTCCAAATCTTTTTCCACAAACCGTTTAGATGCTGCATCATACGCTCCCCTGTAACACATACACATCAAAATGTTATTTAATGTGGCAGTGGAGTTTATTTGAAATGTTCATACCATATGAGGGGGTTGTAGCCAAGTTTCCACTCATCATTTAAACAACAGTTCCAGCAGCGCAGTCATATTGGTTAAGAACTGTTCTACCCATCTTGCATGTTTTTCCACGTTAACTGGGTCCACCAGCAATAAAATATTATAAATATTGTTATTTGCGATATTGTATGTGATAATCCAGTCATTATAACATCTCACTTTTAGTGTTAGTGTTTACATGAATGCCAATAATATTGACATTATCATTTTTTGTCAGTTATCTGATTATTCAAGTCTAAGCCTGAATTAAAGCAGTTTTAATTAACTGTAAAGAGTAAAATAAAAAGACCAGGTTCATAGTCTGTAAAAAAACTTTTATTTTTTTCAGCTTTTTTCTTGACGTGTCAGTTCTCATTTGGCAGCTGTGGTGGCGAGGTGGGGGGGGATCAGGCAGGTGGCTTAGGTATTTCGTGGTCATGCATGTAAAAAACCCTTTTTTTTTTTGTGAATAAAATTCTAGGCAGCCATTTGTTGCCAGTTTGATTCTTTAAGCTACAGGGCACAAAAACAGCTTTAGTAAAAATTAGATGGCCATCTGCCATAGTAGAGTTAGTTAGCAATCCAGTAACTAAAGAATATCACTCATATTATTCCTATTTTCTCTCCACAGTGACTGAATATCTAATGCGAGAGTCAGTCTTGATGCAGCGCCAACAAAATAGTTTGAACTGATTTCCCGAAAGAGTACTTGAAATTGTATGACATATCTTTCTGGCACAGGGAAATTTTGTGTTTAATGCTGAAATTATTTAGTATTTATCACTGTTATTTATTTATCTGTGTTCCTCAGAAACTTGAAACTACATGCTTAATTCTGCAGCCATGAGACATGATCTCAAGCCTTATAACGTGGCTCTAATACTGATGCTAAACTTCAATCTAAATTATAGAATGAAATTCAAGGGGGTCAGGTTTTGTCTTCCGAAGAGAGTGATATACACTGATCAGCTCCAACATTAAAACCACTCAGAGATAACGTGAACACTGATAATCTCATTAGGATGGCAGTTGAGTAGGATATTATTAAGTGAACAGTAAGTTCTTGTAGATGATGTGATGAAAGCAGGAAAAATTGGCAAGTGTAAGGATCTGAGTGAGAATGTTCCCAGTATACAGTGGGTAGTACTGACCAAGTGATCCAAAGAAAGAGGCTCACTGATGGGTGTGCGGGTGAAGGTTAGACTGTCTGCTCCAGTCCCAAGCTGCTACTGTAGCACATTTTGCTTTTAAATGTTCATGCTGGCTACGATAGAAAGGTGTCAGAACACACACTGCATTACAGCCCACATGTCCAACACTGAAAACACCTATAGTGGCCACACAACTGGACAATGAAACAATGGAAGAGGGTAGACTGGTCTGCTGAATCTCTTTTACATCATGTGGACCGTCAGGGGCATGTGTGTTGCTTACCTGGGTTAGAGATGGCAACAGAATGCACTATAAAATACAAGCTAGGAGAGCGAGCAGGATGCTTTGAGCAATGTTCTGCTGGGTAACCTTGGGTGCTGGCATTCATGTGGATATTACTTTTATTCCACCTACCTAAACATTGTTGCAGACCAAGTATATCCATTCATCTCAATGGCATTCCTTAATTCCACAATTTTCTACTTTATTTGGAGATTAAAGTCAATTAGCTTTGGATGGACCCTCCAAACCCCCCTTGTGATAATCTCCACAAAGACGGCTGGTGTCATCGCTTAGCTAATGAGGATGAACCAGGGCGCCTCTGTGATCTGGCCGATTGTTGAACCCCCCCCCAACACCCTAAGCCCTTTTTGTGCTGTTTCGCAGGATCAATGAACAGCTTTGTACATGGGAGCCAGGAGTCATCGGGTGGAGGATAAAGGGAGAGAGGCAGCACCGGGGGAAGCAAGCACCACTCTGTAAATGCACACTGTGTTCTGAGTGCTGTGCAGAGCGTTCAGAGGCAGTTGGTAGACAAAAGAGTAAAACACAAACAAAGAAAGATTTAGACAATGGCAGAGAAAGAGAAAAGTGGGAGATGCAGACATTGAAAGAATTGAGACAGTATGAACGAAATACAGACAAATTGCAAGAGGAATGAGGCACAAAAACTGTAAGACAATTCTGTTGGTTAAAAACAAGCATTAGTGAATTATTAGTGATTTATTAGTCTTTACTAACCATAATTAATTTGTCCTTCAATGTGCATCACATTCCTAAGTTCCATTATCAAACTATTACTTAGTCATATCAATTATTATCCTATCTCTTTTGATGATTTTTCAAAATGCTGAGATTCCTCTTGGTTGATGCCTTTGGAAATGACTGCAGTTTCAGTTCTATCAAACATCAAACATACTATTTAATAGCCTGGCTTGACAACACACTCTATTAAGACACTCAAGTTCTTGCCTTGTAATTTTTTGACCAAGTGATACAAATTTGTTAGCAGTAAAAGGACAGTTTTTAGAAGCTATTTATAGCAATTTATGCTGATTACTGTATTAGCCGTATTCAGCTTAAAAAAAAAAGTAATACTGTGTTAAAGAAATAAAAGCCTGAATGAGCAGAAGGACTGCTTACTGCTAATATTCTGCTGACAACACTAAATATTGATGCTGGATCCAAAATATGTTCAAAATAAGGCTTCTGGGGGTTTTTTTTTCAAACTTTTCAAGAAAAAATTTTTTAACCTTCGATGGATATTCAGATTCTTTTTAAAATAGTTTTAGACCAGTTTACACACTGTAAAGGCCTTTCAAAATATGCAAAAAAAAGAATAAATAAATTACTATTATGGACATACGTGGTTTTGTTCTGACAGCGACACTATCTAAAACTGCATTTCTTGACTTAAGATATTTAAAATAAGACTCTTGCTAATACTACAAGGCATAATAACTATCACACTGGATTTCTGTATTACTGACAGATTGGTTGTATTATTGATGGGTTGGCAGAATGCAGCAGTCTATATGGTTACTGGGAAATGACCCTTCATGGCACATTACTGTCTATACCAACCAAGACTGAAAATAAATACTGTCCACACTTGGCAAAGATTTGCACATACCTGACTCACATTAAGTGTACAGCTTCTATAACAGGTGAAGATGAATGCCTTCCGACTTCAAATCTGCAGTTTGGTCCAAATTAGCTAGCTGATAATGATATAAAGTTTATGACATATGAGAAATCAAACAGCTTGATTATTCTTTCATATTTTGTAACCACTTAATGCTTACTAGGGCTGCAAGTACCCAGAGCCTATCCTGGGGCCAACAGGCGCAAGGCAGGGACCCTGGGTGGGGCACCAGCCCACCACAGACAGCTTGATTATTAAAAAGAAACTGAATCAACAAGGGATGTCCTTTTCTGGGCACCCTGATCCAAAGTTATTAAATACAGCAGTAGCAGCTGGTACCAACCTATATCTGTATTGTCAGAAATAATTCACGCAGCTATACTCTGCAAACGTCTCTACTTCTGTCTCCATCTCAGCGACAGCTTCAGTGACAGCTAAACCAACCGCCATTACGAGTTTATATTTTCCACTTGAGAACATTTTTACACTACAAATAGTTAGGAATCATGCCTCATAGCTGAAGGCTGTACATAATGTCCATTTATAGCATCTCTTCAACAGTAGCATGAATAGCATAGATGTTGAAATGTTCAGTCTATTGAAATATGCCTGGATTGGCCTTGATCCCTATCCTCTTGCAGCAAGCAGGACCTCAAGGACCATCTCAATGGTGGGGTTTCAAATTAATTAAAGAATACCAGTAAGAAGGAGCCTGAGAGAGGACATTGGAACATACACAGGGAAATATGTGTGTTCTTATATGTTAAATGTTTTGTATATTATTCCCATGTAGATTCCCAGACATATTTTTCCCTCTCAGGAAAGTGTGCGTCAGTCGGCGTATATGCAGCGTATAATCAAAAACTATCTAATCTATAAGGATCTCATCAGCCGTCATACCTGTAAATTATGGTCACTATGAAACTGTAGTAAAATAACTATGAAAAGTTATTTTACTACACATTTCAGGGGGCCAGAGTTTTATTTATTTCTATCAATTTCACTGACCTCAATAAATCTTTTAGCTGTGGGACACCAGTGAGCTCTAATATAGTACAGGACACAGTAAACCTGAACTTGCTAATTCCTTCTTTTATTTTTAATGAAAGAAAATGATTACAATTATAATGATTAAATTCTTTTGACTGCTTTCTTATTTGTCAACATTGTGTTGCTTTTGCTTTTTTCCTGCTCAGATAAAGAATGATGACAATGGCAAAGATGTATTAAAGTGTACATTATCTATTGACATTTAGGAACAAGATATAAAGCTTTTCATCTTGATTATTATATTTAGAAGATAAGAACTTTACCATGCAAACTGTTTGTTATCTATTAAAAGTACTTTCACAAATCAGGAGCAACCTCGTTAAAGGGAGGGCATCTCTTTCTTTTTACTGCCTCTTTAATTTCTTTTGCAACCATTAGATTTTTTTATTTCATCATTTTAAAATGCTTCCAACCTTTTACGCAGTTGTAAAAATAATGTGATTTCTCCCAAGTGCAGAACATGATTGGCCAAATGAAAACAGAGCCCCAAACAAAACAAATAAAACAACCCACTCTTTTGTGCAAAGTATCTTTGTTAAAATCAATAAATCATGCAGCTTTTAGATTAGGATGAATAAAGTTATTATGTGTTATGTTCTGATTAGGATGTTTTAAATTACAAATTACTCACGTAATTTTACATGTTAAATTACATGAGTAAAGTGGTGTGTTATGTTCTGGATATGATGAGTAAAGTTATGTTCTGGATATGATGAGTAAAGTTATGTTCTGGATATGATGAGTAAAGTGGTGTGTTATGTTCTGGATATGATGAGTAAAGTTATGTGATGTTCTGGTAATGATGAATGTGTTGCACGGTTAGGAGTGCAGCAGGTTCGGTTCTTACTTGGTAAACTCGGTGAGTCCTTTAAGAAACCACGCTGAGTTCCGGTACAGAGACATGACTGATCAGAACTGGCTGCTTGTTCCTGGTGGGCCCATCTCTGAACCCGCGTCTCTCTTTTAAACCCACCTGGGTCACATGAGCGCGAGGACACGCACCAAGACTCATCCAGGGGGGGCGTGGTTGTCGGCTGCCGCATAGTGGCAAGAAAAGGTAATCAGAGTAAAAAAATACTCACCATGTGCAGAGCGGCAAAAATGGGGTGTGCAGTATATGCGGTGCATATGGGCGCACCGCCAGGGGGCGCCAAAACAAAGGCGGGACAGAAAAAATATCATTGGCATTTATGTTTTAAATCTGTTTATGCCTATGCTCTAAATGTGCTGTTATATTTAAGAAACGTAGGGCCTGGCCACTGGCAGTAGATGTTATGACCAGCGATGCTGCCGCGGTCGGGCGCCCCCCTCCTTTAATTTCCACAGTGCTTATTCACCCCAGTGGAGGGAGGAGGCGGGGGGAGTAGTAGCCTGTCGCTCATTGACGTGGTGGAGCATCTATTTGCGGCAGGATGGAGAGAGTAAAGTTATCATGTGCGCAATTCAGAAAGAGGAAAAAGAAAAAGAGAAGGCGTTTGTGGGGATTCACTAAAAATTTTGCTGTGGGTGAAAGACAGCAACAGGTATTAACTATGATGGAAACAAATGTCACTCGTGTGGAAGCTTGTACCTCGCGTCAGGAATTAGGCTATGAACTTCACAGAAGACTGGGCTAGATAGTGCTGCTGTCGTCTAGCTTACTTGGGTTAGGCAAGCTGAAAGTGCATAGCGATTTCTTGCTGATGCACACAGGCTAATGGCAAGGATTTAATAGCCGTTTGTCAAATTGAATGAAATGTTTTGCGTGCATCGTGAAAGAAATGTATCGTTGACGTCGGTCGGACTAGCACCTGATCATGTAATCATGGCTGACAGAAAGTCGGATGAAAGTAATATGACGAGTCACGACGCACCGTACATTGCAACCATATAAAATATCTTACTTTTTACTCTGCTGTCTTACGTTTTTCCGTTTTATGTTGAAAATTTTGAAATCTGAGATATAAATCTGTATATGTGACCTGATCTGGCAAAATGAGTCACAGTGACCCAAAATTCAAAAGCTTTAAAATGATATCTTGGTCAAAGCTTTATCTTAAACGGCTGTCAAGTTAAAATCGTTTGAATTCTGGTCTCGCAGCACCATTTTCCAACTGAAAAACTGAGAAAATTGCATTTAAAGTTTTTGTCAGTTTTTTGTTGATATCTTTAACAATCCATAGCATTCAAAGAGATGCACCCAGTATTCAACAGCATTTTACTACAGGCATTTAGATACTTAAAAAAATACATTAAATCAGACTGAAGACACATCACTAGAGCAAAAGAACTAATTGACCATATTGATTCAGTCTTGCTGGCCAGCAGCACAGCGAAAATTGGAGACGTCCACTGAGTTTAAGCTTTAGCTATTACATTATTATATTACATTATTTTGACAATGACATTATACCAAACAGCAATCACACAACACGACACACTTCACTCTAAACAGTCAACTTCGGTGACACAAAATCAGAGATGTTCACAAGTCATTTTTACCAAGTCCAAGTCAAGTCTCAAGTCTTTGAGTGGTAAGGTTTACAAACGGCGAAATGTGGGATTTTTTGAGCTGTAAATGTTGAGCTCTGAATGTTTAGAAGATATGCTAATTGTTCACACCCTGTGATTACAATTGGGTGTTGCTAAGCAGGGGGCGGGGCTCCGTGCTGTGATCTGCCCTCACCAACATGGAGAATTTGCCTTAAATGATCTTAAATCTAAATATTAAATATGAAAAATATATCTCCACTCTAAATGTGAAACTCCACAGGAAAGGGCTCCGTGACCCCTTTCCAACGACCCCTCGAAAACCGTTATAAGCTGAAAACCGTTCACTCCGGACATGAGTAATGGGACACCGGAGCGAGGTGAACGGTTTTGGGGTCGTTGGAATAAGTGCGAGATCAGTCTGTTTTGCACGGAGTTTCACCTCATCAACTGCATTTTAGATGCAGTTCAGGTAAGCATTGTTCTAATTTTATTATTGAAAATAACCTAAATGAAATAAAACAACTATTTAACGTGAAATTTTGCGTTGTCTTTCAAAAAGGCTATTCTAAGGAATGTGATGTTTTCCGACAAACTCAGACAGCTATTTAACGATTGTCATGGCGGTATTCTGGCAATTCAGTTTCCTTATGTGTCTCCTTAAAATGCAATTTGAAATCAATACGATAGCTGGCAGTGTTTCGTGAAGACCGTCCTCTTAAGGAAGCATCATGTC
>JBBJLR010041963.1:0-12108 GCA_037577145.1 Brachypetersius gabonensis
TCTCACTCCCTCTTTTCTCTTACTCTCTCACTGTCACTCTCTCTTGCTCTCTCTCTCTCAATGTCATTCTGTCTCTCTTTCCTTCTCTCTCTCTCTCTCTCGCTCGCTCTTTCATTCTGTCTCATTCCTTCTCTCTCAATCTCATTCTGTCTCTTTCCTTCTCTCTCTCTCTCTCTCTCTCATTCTGTCTATCTCTCTCTCATTCTGTTTCTCTCTCTCTCATTCTGTCTCTCTCTCTGTCTCTCTCTCTCTCATATTCTGTCTCTCTTTCTCCCTTTGTCTCTCTCTCTCTCTTCTCTCTCTCATTATTCCCATTTGTACGTCTTTCCTTATTTATTTTTTTTCTCCCTTCATTCTCTTTCTCTTCTTTGTTTCGTCTCACTTGCTCTCACTCACTCAGTTAATGTCACATTATTTCCGTGCTGAAGATCCTCCCGCGAAGTCACTTAAGTGCTCCCAGAGCTTTTTATGATGATTAAATTAGAGCAACTGTAGGAGATTCAAATTCCACTCAGACCAACTGATGTCAGCGTAATGTGTGTCTGTGTGTGAGACGTCCAGTTCTTGGATAAAAGTTCATTATCAAGCATATCATTAACAAATCACCAGTATGTGGACAAATGGGGAGTCAGTAAACTACAATAATTAGAATCTGTGATTAACTTTTATTAGCATTAGTATCCACTTTCAGTCTGCATTTATCTGTCTATAAAGAATTCAGAATTTGCAGCATCAGATGTGCAGGTTAGGTGCATTTTGTTTGTTATTGTTATCACATGTATGTACTGGTTAAAAATAAATGGTACATGTGTAGATGCATTCAGTACTGTGCGATAGTTCACACAGGTGCGTGCGTGCGTACATTCAGTCAAAAATGTTTGCACCCCACTCGTTTGCACCACTTTTCCATTTATTTTGTTAAATATTGGGAAATTGTTGAGTAATAACTAGAAAGGAAAATGTCAAATGTCCTTTATAACATGGAAAAAACATGTAACTGTGCATGTCTGACATTAACTGGCTGTGTGGGCAAATTCCAGACTGTCCTTTAACTTTAGATGCACCCATTGGCTGTCACTTAATAGCTCATTAAATATGGTTTGAAATCTACATTATAATTCTAATTATATTATTTGAATTATAATGAATTATGTATAATTTGAATTATAATGTAAATCTATAAAATATGAGTATAATAAAGATACTGGTGAACACAACTATGTGTTGGTGAGTGAGTAACATGCAAATATAGAACATTATGATGTGTATGTCTGTGTGTGTTTTTGTATAATCCGCATGTCCTGACATTGTATTGCAATGTTTTGCAGTATTCAGCCTGCAGGACCTGTGCTGCCGTGCGATTGTGTCCTGTACGCCGGTCCACCTGATTGATAAGCTGCCCCTTCCTGTGGCCATCAAGAGCCACCTGAAGTCCTTCTCCATGGCCAACGGCATGAACGCGGTCATGATGCACGGCCGCTCCTATTCTCTAGCCAATGCCACAGGCAGCAAAGGCAACAGCCTCAAACGCTCCAAATCCATCCGGCCGCCTCAGAGCCCCCCACAGAACTGCACCAGGAACAACTGCAAAATCTCCTAACCTGGGATTGGAGAAGGGGGGCAGCCCCCCTTCTCTCCCCAACACTCAGGCATACGGACATGAGGATTTCGGGGTGGTCGGAGGTGTCGGTGGCTCACAGGGCAGGGGCCACACCTCCCCCAGATCTGCTGCAGGCATATTACTACATTTACTTCCGCCTAAACACCTGATTTATTACTCACCTCAGTGAAAAATTTATTTGTCTGTGATTTCACCTCCACCGCAATAGCGCCCTCTGGTGGAGAATGAGCCCTGGAGTGAAGGAATGAGATGCTCAGCCCGTCCCACACTGAGTTTTTTCTCATCAGCTTGTTAAGCTTTTGATTCCTAAACAGCATGTTTCTGGTGCCCCTGCCTTCATGACCCTCTGGCCGGGGGTGACTGAAACCGTTCGCTGGGCGTTTCTCCTTCACCTGACGATGAACTGCTTTTACAGATCACCAGTCTCTTGCATGCTTAATAAGGGCAGTAAGTTGAGGAGCGGCTCAGAATGACTGTAGTGCAAACGTATAAACTAATATATTAAATACATGATTTGCACTGCGAGTTGTTGGTGTCTGAATTGGATGATGCTGCGGATGCTGATTTGCACACACTATGATGGACCTTTCGATAGTGTGAATGCATTTTTTTGGACTTGGGTTTTTTGGGGGTTTTTTTAACAGCATTCTGTTGTTTCTGGGCAAATATCGACTGGACTTTCTGGAAATCTCTTGGCAAACCGGGCTTGAAAACGGAGAATAAAGTTATTGGGTGGGGACTCTTTCTCTGCGGGTCACGATGAGCACCTCCTCAGGGGAAGGTTATGGCAAAAGCAAATGTTCTCTTTGCTTTTTTTTTTTTATTCTCTTTTCTTTTCTGTTCTGTTTCTCCCACACAGGGGACACATCATAACCTCCATGGACTATTTCTCATGTCTATTACAAGTGGGGAACTATTGTTATTGGAACACATCCCTGTCTGCACCCTCGTTCCCCCGTCAGCGTTTATGTCCATCTCTTCTGTCCAGAGTTATAAAACACAAGCCTCAGCCCTCGGGCAAACCCCTCCATACCCATAGTTAGAGCCCATATAGAGCCTGTGTCGTTCTCCTTATGCATTTGAAGGCATCAGGACAGATCTTTGAGTTTAAGTCAGTTTCCGTTCTCATCACGTTATAAACACCCCATCATTTCAGTGTTTTTTTAATAGGCATCAAAAATCCAGTGTTACTCTTCGCATGAGTTAAGCGCACTTGTCTTCGCTGTAGCCTTTTTAAACTGCACATAGAACAAAGCATGGTTTCTGTACAGATGCTGCTGAAACGTCGGCGTGAACCTGCGATCAGAGAGCAGAACATGCTCCTGTCTTTAAACATCAAGCACAAACTCGATATTAATGTGACGCGTTTTCACAGTAATGAGAACCCCATTCCGTCTTGCTTAATTAGTCCGAGTGCCACGTTTGAAGGTGTTTTTACCAGTATTTCTCAGCCTAATCTCTGTCTGCTGCACACGCAGTGATAACCTTGAACAATAATTTAAAGAATATGGGAATGCGTCGCTATAGGAATCGTGGGCTGATGCTGATATTGGATTTTTCATGTAATTCTGTAGAAAGCGGGAGTAGGGGTAGCATGATGGGAGTATGACTGGCTTCTGTCCCTGTTTGGTAATAGAACACAATACACTGTCAAAAGAAGTCAATGGGCAGTTTCTTCAGACTCGAGTCGACAGGTTTTCTGCCCAGTTGCCAGGAACAGGGGGGAAAAAGGCAGCAAAAATATTGTCCACATCCAGTCTCTCTTGTAATGAATCCAAACCCAGTGGTGATTCATCACTGATGAATAATATATTCCTTTCTCAGATTTGCAAGGACTTGACCAACATCATCCAGCTGGTCGCCCTCCTCAGCAGCGGCCAGCTTTATTTAAAAAAAATATAATGAAATTGAATGCCCTCCTTTCCTCCATTCGCCCACCCTCTGTATCTCAGGGACTTGCCCCAACCCCCCAACAGCAGCTCCACCCAATGAAGCCAGTCCCTGGCTGAGCGGTGCAGCGGCCCCCAGGGGGCGCCCCTTCCGTCGAACCCAAGGGCTGCGACTTTTTTCTGCCTGTCTGCTTCCCTTATAAGCTACTTTGGAAAGAGAGGAACCACGTAGAAGTTTGAAGGAGGTTATCTCTGTTATTCCTTTAGTAATGTGGATGTTTTTGAAGGAGCGAGTAATTTTCCTCACACACGTGCATCTGTGGAACCCTTAGTATTAGTTTTAGTCTTCAAGGTGAGGGCGGTTCCTTTTCTGTACTGCACATCGTGAAGTGACCTAGTTAGAGAAAGTCGGTTTCAGCTTTGGTTTTTGTATCGTAAGGTGTTTGTTTCTTTTCCTCTTTTTTTTTGTTGTTTTTTTTTTTTAAAAGAAGCCTCTCGTTTTTGTTTTTTTTTTTGTTTGTTTTTTTAAAAAATCTCATTACAAATTCCAAAACTGTCCTTACACATATTTGAAACTGAATTAGCTTGGGTGTGATTGGAGTCGGCCTCTTTTCCGAGCACGGCTTAAGCCTCGCGTAAGATTTATTAGAGTCACTGTTGACAGTGCAGCTGCGAGACCAGGCTTGAGCCGCGCGGGGAAACGTGGCCCAGCCTCCGCTCTGCTGGCTCGCAGAAAGGGAAGAATGACGTGAATGCGATGAACACACAATTGTAAACACTATATTTTTGTTTCCTTGGGTTTAAGCTAAAAGCTGCTGAGTAACTTAAATAAGGAATCATGGAGTGTTCTTGAAACAGCAAAACCGAACATGTGTTTTTAAATTATTAATTGTACAGTTCTTAGTGTATGAAAAGCAACAAGTTTTTCACAATAAAAGTAACAGGATCGTAAAAAAAAAAAAGAAGAAAGCAAGCTTTAATTGTTCTTGACAGGGTGTCTGTTTAAAAGACCTGAAGAAAACTTTGTTGAATGGCTTCAGGTGCACGGTGCCGGAGTGGTGCTGGTTTCCTGGCTGCAGCCTTGAAAGGAAACAGCGCCACCTCCTGGACCAGGTTCTGTAGGGAAGTGACTGAATGGCTGATCCCATTTAGGAATTGTTTTTCTGCCACCAACCAGATTCAGCAGGGATTCACAGCTGTCCCACATTCCCTCATTTCCAAAATACATCTATAATACATTACGGATTCAGTACAAAGTCGTAAATACAGCTACAGTACAGTGGCTCACATATCCAGTGGGAAAGTGTTCATCCAGTTTTGGTTGAAGTATGTCGTCTCTGAAAATTCCTGGAAAAGGAGAATTTCACAGAACAGTCAGCAACTTCTGAGGCGACCTCATGCTTTCGTACTCCGCTGTCTTATTTTAAGAGAGGGGTCCAAAAGCTACACTGCTGTTACCCTTTACCGTCTCTAAAATGAGCAAAATTCAAGATTCTTTATCACATGCATGGTTATACAAATACAACACACAGTGAAATGTATCAAGGATACGAGGTTCTGAAGGGAGAGAAAGCTGATGAACGAAAACAAACTGATGAGGATGGACATCACGGCTAACATCAAACTCTGGATTTCGACCTAGAAAACCTCTTTTAGAGCAGAAAATAACACATTTCGAAATGAAGGAACTTGAGTTCTGAATGCCTTAATGAGTTTTGTTATTCAAAACTTCGTCAGAAGTCTCTGGCTGTGTTTGGATCCGTGGGTGTCTAATGCCTCGCGGTTCCATTTTTCACAAATGACCCGTCTAACGCTCCAGCTAGCAGAGTCAACAGCAGCCTCCCTGCATGGCATGTCTGCTGAGCCCATGGCTTTCTCTATTCCTGTTTTATTCATGAGCGATCCATCCTTCTAATTTGCACCGATTTCGATCTGGAACGTGCCCATAAAACACGGACAAAACTACAGCAAGTCTTTAAACTTAAGTTGCAAACACAACCCATTAGTTACAGTTACAGATAATAAGGGGTCACCTGGGGTCTGAAGGTCGCACCCCTCTGTTTCTGGATGCTCTGTAATTTATTCAGCAGGAAGGCCTTGTCCTTGCCCTCCTAATGAACAGACGGAAGACAGGGATTACTGAGGATGAGAGGAATATCTTTCAAGGAAATAAAAATGTTTTTTCACAAAGGGTCTGGAGCATGCTGGGCTAGGGGAAGGCTGACCAGCCCGGAGGCTCTCAGGGCTCAGCACTCACATTGACAATCTGCTCTCTGAGACTCTTGATGAGCTGCTTCCGTCCCTGGATGACTTGCCCCACAAAATAAGTGCAAACGCTGAAACGAAGAAGAGATAAAGGACAAACGAATGAGACTCCAATTAAATCCCACTTTTAGCTTTGAACTGTGACTGTTTGATTGGAAAAGTGCTTTTTTAAATCTGATTTAGCATAAGACTTTGACTTTGATTAAAATCTCATGCCAGTATCTATTGCTGTAGAGATAAAGCTCCATGCTGCCCTTATTGTTGGATGTGCTGTGAACACAATTCACTTCGCTAGGAATTCTAACTTGTCCAGTCGAATGCAATGAAAGGAGGCATAAGTGTTATTGTCAAACTGTATTGTTAAAGGAGAAGAGGTTAAATGGCAAAACCAGCTGTTCTTGCCTCAGTATTGGGATTCACAAGCTGGAGATCATACTAAGATGTGCATTAAGAACTTACAGAACGATGAGGGTGATGAGAAAGTAGAACAGTTCGCTCTTCAGCACGTGCTGGAAGATCCACCAGGCCCACTCGGATCCCTGAATGTTTTGGACGATGTCCATCCACTGGCTGATGGCCTGGAAGGGGGTGTTGAGGCCTTGGAATGGCCCACACTGTTCAGAAGGCTTCAGTCTGCAAGGAAAACAAAATGGGATGCACTTTAATATTAATATTTCTTGAATAAAGCTAATATAAAATAACAATATAGAGTCATTTGTGTTGGACAGTCCCAACCTGACTCCCAACACACTCTAAATGTAGTCAATGGATTAAGACAGATGTGGGGTCTGAAGGTTTGCAATGGAAAATACACATCCCAACACTTAGCACTGTGTGCCTAAATCATTACACACTTTCCTTAAACCTTGTTGGGTTGTTCACTAATCTCAAATAGACTCGCTTATACGGTTTCTGACAGTATGACATCCTATTACGTATAAAATGGGATCACAGTCAAAAACAGCAGCTGCCTTTATCTTTGATCTTTATCCCTATCTTTAGTCTTAGTCTTAGTCCCAGTAAACTGGGTTTATCCTCCCACCTCCACACAGTGTAGGCCACCATGGACAGCGCTCCCACAAATGAGGGGAAGAAGAGGAGAGCGATGTAAACGGTCTGCATCTGGGCGGCTCTGCCAGTTCGCTTGGGCGGCTGGCAGTTCAGGCTCAGGCTGACCTGAAGAAGACCAGAAACAGAAAGGTCAAAAAAGGCACGCTATCACCATGCCAAGAGACTCAACAGCGTCAAAGTCTAACATACCCTTTTCAGGTAGAAGATTATAAACAGCTTAATGACTTGGATGACTGGAAGGAGCGGTGAGAAGTAAATTCCAATCCTGTGGGATGGGGCAAAGTCCGGCAGGTCTAATTTTAGTGTCGTTACACAAACAAGCCGGGAAGCACTTTGACTAAATTAGCCAAGCAATAACATAATGACGTACCACGCCAGCGTCTGGGCATAGATCAGGTTCAGGACGTTGGTAGCAATATCAAACTCCGGGACGCCCAGGCTTCGAATCAACTTGGTTCCAATTACACTGCAGTTAAATGTGATGAAATTAAATGACTGGTTATAGAAGATATGTTAGACAGGATCAACAGACTCATTCCAGGCTTTTCATGACTAGCAATTTCCCCTGTAAACTCTGTAAATGTCATGTTTGAAAATTATAGTGCAGAAATCACCGCAGGACACTCATTGTTTAAGGGCTATGCTCGCTCTGTCCCGACCGACTGCCAGCTGACTTACTTGCGAAGGAATTCTCCAAAGAACGAACCAAGCAGGCAGAAGATGAAGTCAACCACCACCAGGCGATACACACTCTGACCCACGTAGGATTCCCAGCACTGAGCAACGAGACCAGGCATTTCCCAAGGTTACAAAAAGGTGACATCATAATGAAAACTGCAATGCATGCGGTTTGCTTACTGAGATGCGACTGGGAACGTCGTTCAGCCAATAGTAACAAAGGATTCCCAGGATGGACATCTTCAGCAGGACGTTTCTGAGGAAAAGTATGAAAACTTACATCATTTTTAGGGTTTAAACTTTTCTGTGGTTGTTCATGGTGTTTCAGTACAATTTTTAAACCCAACCATTTGATTTGGTTCATCTAGCATTGTTTTTACATATTACAGTAACCCCTCAGTCTCATGTGGATCAACATTCACGGATTCAGTCTAACGCTGATTTTCCAGTCCAGCGGTGGCAGTAATACACTGAAAAGTTGTTGACCGTCATAAAAAGAAGAAGAGGAGGAAAAAGCTCCGTGTCTTGTCTTGTCGTATTTTTGTGTTTTAACCCCCCGGCCCCAATTTTCAACAGTTATCTCAGTTTATTTAGAATTAGTAAGCTGTGTCTAAACATGTGGGTAGAGAGAGTTATTTCAACATTTTTTTTCTGTATGAATTTAATGCTAACCACTAATGCTAATGGATTTTTAAGCAATTTTAGCTTTCTGATTCTGATTATTTATTTACCATTACATTTTCTTAAACTGAGTTTAAAATGAAATTAAAGTGTTCTGGGAGCATATTTGGGGGCCTATTGAGGCATTTTTAGCCTTTTTTTACCAAAACACAACAATACGTTTTTTCTCTTGGAATATAACTCCCGCGTAATCCCTCTGCATTTAACCCATTCCCCCGAGTGAAGCAATGGGCTGGTGACAGTGGTCCCCAGGTAGCGGTGTGTGTGGGCAGTACCTCGCACAAAAGTACCTCAGAGGTGCCATTGGCAGCCCTGGGATTCAAACCCCACCACCTTCCGATTGCAGGCGCTAATTCCTAACCACTGGGCCACCAGATGCCCCACACTGCATGAATCTTTGTCGCTGACTCCATCTGAATGGTAACATGATCATAACTGGTCACTCTAGCTTCAAAGGCAAAACTGGACAAACCTTAGAATAATGATGTAGATGTTTGTACGAGGGTTGGCGTAGTGCTCCATTTTATTAATGAGGGAGAAGAAGAGAGGAATGATGAGGTTGACAAGAGACACCACAACAGGCACAAGTAACGTCGATGCCTCTGCTTGCAAATCCTCTGCGCTGGGCACGTCTTGTTCCTGAAATTGAAAGCAAAGTTACAGTATGCAAAAAAAAAAATAGCTGTGGGTGACATCTGACCAGAAAAACCAGTCCTGGTGTTCTAACGGCCCTCCAAATACTAACTTCTCTGCAAACCTGATCCAAACGATCAGTCAACAATCCATCTGCGAATGACTTGAAGTTGCTGTGTAAGCATAACATTATCCAGGACCAGTTTGGGGAAATGTAGTAGAGCTTCCCAACAAGTCAATAGTTTATTCAAATCATTCCTGTTTTTTAGTAAAAGGACTAAATTAAACTCCACCGGATTGGTGCTTCTACATCAACACTGTTGGGACCATAGGATTACATATAAGAACTATAACTTGTGCTACTTTTCAACTACAAGCAAAAATTCTCTTGAATTTGTAACGTGGTTCTGGTGCAAATGGGTGGAAAGCTCACCTGCTCTGTCTGGAATGACAGCAGGAAGTAGATCCCGGCACAGGAGCCCAGGGCGAGGCCTACAGACAGCAGCCAGGCCAGGAGCTGCAGAGAGAGCTGCTGGAGCACGGCTGACACGGACATCGCCGCCTTCCTCTGGAGCCGCTCGGACAGAGACTCCTGCACATCAGCGAAGGCGACTACGTAAACAGGTGTAGCGGCTCCAGTGTAAAACTCAACCAAACCAAACCCCTTAAGTGTACGCCTTAACATTTGCTTCATTTTTTTTCCTTAATTAAGGACAATTAAGGGGAAAAGTGCACAGATTAAGGGGTAAAACAATTGAATTGTCCCCTTTTAAAAATTTGTTTAAATAATAGAAGCTCCTGAATTAAGGCCGTAAATTTAAGATGAAGGGGTTTCACACTCATGCCTTAAATCTACTTTTAAGGTGAAATTTAAGGATCGGTTCACATATCAACGGCCACTTTTAAGCACATTGTGTTTCGTAGTGGCACGTGCCAACATTAATATGCTAAAATGCAAGAAACCAACCTTCAGCTGGACGCCGAGGTTGTTCTTGTGGTTCTGCAGGGCTTTCTCGTTGATTACACTGAAGTCCCAGCTGCACAGAAGACGCCATGCAGCCCCGTATGTGGGACCCACCTCTAAAACAAAGTTCTTCTGGAAGGACCGGGCCATGCTGAGAATGAAGAGAAAGTCGTTTCTTTATCAAAGGGATGAGGAACTACGAGGCTAATGTAGCTAACAAGTAATGGAAGCTAATGCTCCACCAGTTAGAGCCAGACCAACTGCTGTCTGAACACAGATAAACCAGATCCAAGGACAGCTTTATTTACAACACAATACAAAAGATTGGAGTCACTACAAATGATTTAATCATTTTAATCTGATCCGTAATAATAACTTGAATGTGTAGATTTCATAAATTAGAAACAGACTGATGTTTTAGAATCTTTTCTGCAGATTCTGGACAACAAAAAGATATTCATGATTTATGAACTGAGACTGAAAATACAGTAAACTCTAATTATTTATTCAGTGCATTTATTTAAGCTTTCTGATTCCATTTCTGATGTTACATGGCTTTTTACACTCAAATGTTGCCCAGACTTAGATTAAGCCCAGGCCTAGACTTTAATGTTTCCCAGACTCAGATTAAGACGAAGTCTAGACTAAAACATTTCCTGAACTAAAATTAAGACTACGGCTAGACTTAAAAGTTTCCCAGACTCAGATTAAGCCTAGGCCTCGACTTCAATGTTTCCCAGACTCATGTTAAGACTAAGTTTAGACTAAAAGGATTCCCAAACTCAACTTAAGCCTAGATTTAAAAGTCATCCAGGCTCAGACTGAGCCCAGGCCTAGACTTAAAAGTTTCCAAGCCTCTGATTAAGCCCAGGCCTAGATTTTAAAGTTTCCCAGGCTCAGATTAAGACTAGGGCTAAAATTAAAAGTTATCCAGGCTCAGATTAAGCCTAGGCCTAGATTTTCCAGTGGTAATTCTCCACTGATTTAGTCCGATGTCATGGCTAATACAGTTGTAGAAAACTGGCACTGTAGATCAAATACGCTCCAGCATGTCAAACACTGCATCCCTCACTGTGTTTAACTTTACCTGTAGATGAGGGACGCAGCACAAAGCACCAGGTAGGCGGCTATGGTGAGGAAATAGGCCAGCTGCATGTTGTAGGAGGGTCGGGTTTCAATGACGGTGCCGTTGTAGCCGCCGTAGAAGAACAGCGTCTGATTGAAGTAACCCTGTTAACAGAGGGAGAGCTTTTACCTCTTCAGGACTAGAATCCTCAGCTAAACCCAAGAATGTCGTTGACCAATGAAAACCTTGTGTGTCCAGCAGACATGAGCTCACCACGCCCGTGAGCAGCTCCAGGCCTCTGAAGCTGATGAGGTGTGTGATATTGGAGGGCTGGACGATTTGGGGGATGGTGATGAAGCAGAAATTGATGAGGAGGGAGAAGACATTGAACATGAGCAGCCACTTGAGAAAGCGGAAGTAGGACAGGACCGAGGAGCCGAACCGGCCCCCGATCTCCTTCAGACTGTCCTGCCAGACCACCAAGCGCTGCCTGGCCGAGGCCACGCCCATCCCGAACCTACGGCAGAACTGAGGAATAGAAGGATGAGACAAATCAGTGGATGATCATCAGTGGGTCTAAAAGCATCACATGGTCATTGAATCTCTCTATTCTCTTTAGAACTGCATCATTTGATCGAATTTAGACTCGGATTACATGAAACAGGTTTTTTTTTCGCAACAGATTTAACAGGCTCAGATTAAGCTCAGATTAAGATTAAGCTTCGGCCTAGACTTAAGTTTCCCAGACTCAGATTAAGACTAGGCCTAGACTTAAAAGTTTCCCAGACTCAGATTAAGACTAGGCCTAGACTTAAAAGTTTCCCAGACTCAGATTAAGACTAAGTCTAGACTAAAATGTTTCCTAAACTCAGATAAAGCCTTGCTTTAAAGTTTCCCAGACTCAGATAAAGACTAAGTGTAGATTAAAATGTTTCCCAAACTCAAATTAAGACTAAGGCTTTAAAAGTCATCCGGGCTCAGATTAAGCCCAGGCCTAGACTTGGATTAAATGAAACAGTTTTCTGCAGCAGTTTGCTTTCTAAATTTCGTTGAGTGAGTTACGAAGCTCATGTTACTATCAAACACTAGAAATCGAAAGTCCCGACAAAAAACTAATAAAGTTCCATAAAAGTACAAAGCTGCTCAAACCACATCCAGAGGTTCATTAAAGCCACTCAGGCCTGTGGGTGTGGTTCGTTTATCATGGTTTTGTGAATGTTTCTGAAATTCAGATATTTTA
>JBBJLR010041992.1:0-29221 GCA_037577145.1 Brachypetersius gabonensis
TTTTATTTAAAGTTATTTTTTCAATTTTCCTTTTAATGTGCTATCTGTCACTGTTAAAATAAACCTACCATTAAAATTATACTGTTCTGAGACTTTTCATTTCTTTGACATTGGACAAACAACATCTGTGAGGGGTCAAATAATTATTTCCTCCACTGTATAATATACAGTATATATGTATGCATGTATGGAGTAGTTATGTAAATGGTATAGAAATCATTTTGTTATATCCAGAAATAATGCCCTCAAAAAAGCTGACATTCTATATTTTAGAATTATACAATTAAATATAAAAATACATTATTTTTTTAGATGTGGTATTCAAACATGTGTTAACGTGTTAAAGTAAGAACAGTAATAATGATAATATAGTGTACATAACCTTGAAATGTGTATGTAAATTATACATACATGATCATTTTAAAAATTGTGTTATGTGCATTCATACTAATATTTACTAATATCTATGTTATGGAAATTATTTTGTCTAATTGATGATTATACAATACGAAACTTATAACAATCATAATTACTATAAAGTAATATAGTGTACATAACATTAAAATGTATGTGTAATAATTATGTATTATTAGACAATCGTTTTAATAATTGTGATGTGCAGGGGTATAAATATGCTGAATATCAATCATGTAATTTATTTGTAATATAGTTATTGTCATAATGATTATGGGGGTGAAATAAAGAAATAAAACAACAATAATAGTAGTAGAAGTAGTATCGTATACAGAACACATGAAAATGTTTACATAATTCTGTTTAAATAAACAGGAAATGTAATAAATGTGTAACAACATTGTGTTTTCATATTTACAACGTTCGGTTTTGCTGAAGCTGCGGCGCTGGCGATTTTCTCTTAATTTCATTGGTTGAGGCCTTCCCACTCTGACCAATCACGGAGCAAGTTGCACTGCACACAGCCAACTGCTTCCAACATGCAAATTCATTTCAAAAATTTCCCGGGAAATCCGAGTTTCGCGGGAGGGCGTTTGGCGCGTAAACCGCATCCCTTCATTCATTGTCCGCTTCCTGGAGCCATTTTTAAGAGCCCGGGGAAGAAGTTGGCTTCTTCGTTTTAATCGCGTCCATCTTCCGTTTTCTGCTGTAGATAACGGCTCGGCCCGGCAGATACGGGCTAATAAGCGTGTGTCCTCTCGGTATTGGTGGATATTGGAGGCGTTTGTTAGGCGGATTTGCAGAAAAACGTCCCCAAACAAGAAACGGCACAAGCGGAGAGTTGGAGGCGGGGGAAGATGAGAAAGGAGCTCTCCTCGGCCCCACGCAGGGCGATCGTATCCGGGCTTGGTGCCTCTGGTTTGGATCAAAACGGAGGTTTGTGTGCTGCACCTGATCGCCGTGGCGGAGCCTATTCTTCAGCCTCCTACATCCAGATGATCACCCCGCCGCCCTGCGCCTCGCAGCCCGTCGGAGCGTCCGACCTCGGGGCGGCCAGTCTCTACACCACCCCCCTCCAGGGCCCTCCGGCTGGGGCAGTGCTCCGGCCCACTTTAGGGCGTCCTCCGGTAACAAACAAACACATACTTACACACACACACACACACACACACACACACACACACACACACACTGCTGTACTGTAGATCATGCTTTAATATCTAAACTATCTTTTTAAGCTGCTAGGCTAACGTGCCATGGCTAACATGTCAGCTTTTAAACTGAACTGAAGCGTGTCTTATGTTTACCCAATGGTATGCAATTATCTCTCTTTAAATGCAAAATATTTCTTGTTGCTTTATATGCATTATACATTAGCATCAAGAAAATTGTTTGAATGCACACATCAGACTTTGAAGTTGTTGTTTAAAAAAACCCCGCTGCGACACCCATTACTGTGTACCTGCAGAATTAGGAGGCTGGGTTCCGTTTTTAAAGTTGATTTCGGTCGACTAACAAATGGTCTTTTGTTTTTAAAAGTCGGTGGGGGGGGGAGTAATATTAGCTCGGCAGAGTGGCGCAGTGGGAATTTATTTAGCATGGAAATATAATTCTAATTTGTTTTTGTAGGCTGGATATATTCTCTGTAATATACACGGAAGAGGCCTATATAAATGTTTTTGAGTACAAGAAAAAGTAGAAAGGTCCTTGTTTGCTGTGGTTGAGGGGAACTGAAGCCATAGGCCTTGGCTTATGTTTAGAGGGGGATGGGGTCTTTTTGTGCACCTTCCATTAGTGGGGGTTTTAGTCCTATCTGCCTGTTTTACTGCATTTGATCTGTCTCTGTGATTGTAAGGAATATGGGCAGTGAATGAGGACTCTGGCCCCTTTATACCCTTAAAACAAGTTGTTTGGTGGTGTCTCAATTATCCCAGACAGAGTGATTGAGTATAAGATTCAAGAAATGTTTATTACAGCTTATTGACCACCTTTCCATTGCCCAGCACTACTATCGGGGAAGACTCTTCTAAAACATCACAACGACTGTTTTCAAGCTCATGTCAAGTTAATGAGCAGCTTTTAGGTTTATATTAATACATTAGATTTTGGGAGTGAGTATAATATCATTAAGGGACCTCCTGATTATCAGAACTTGTTTTTGATGTGCATGGATGCAGATAAACCCTGTTTAGTCTGAGACTCCCAACACATTGTATTCTGTCTTAAACCACTCAGTGTTTGGGCAGCTGGATAAGACTCATTGATTTCCACTGGAGAGGTCATGATTGACAAGTGTTTACTGTGTTGGATGAGTTCTAATGGCCGGTTTACGTCTATTACCAGGACAATCATTATGCCAGCCTGCTTTATTTGTTCTAAGACTAGACCTGAGGTTTTGCGTTTTTGCGTTATGTGTTTTTCAGGCTAAACGGCGTTTGGAGCTGGATGAGATGGATCACCAATACAGTGAACCGGCCAGACCTTCCAGGGCCCGCAGAGCAGCTCTCAGAGTGAAGAGCCCTAAAGGTATTCTTACTGACGCTTGATGTGAAACCGAGGTGCGAAGGTGTTTAAGGCCTCGTTTACGCTGTCAGTTATATGTGACCCAATTCCGATTTTTTTTTGCTCATATGTGACACAGATCGACTCTGTTCCATGACAGTGTAAACAGGAAAAAAAAAACGCATGCATTCGGATATTTTGAGATCGGTTTCAGGCCTCGTTCATATGTGGAAATAAATCAGATATGTTCCGATGCGACTGTCATGTAAACAGGCAGATCGGATTTACCTAGGCATCGCGCTCTGTACGTCATTAACTGCGACAATTTAGTACTTCATCGCGGTTTAATGACGTGGTGTGGGAAGTAGGTGTGGAAGCGCGCAAACAACAAACACAAGGAATGCGGACAAACGTTGACACAGCATATTGAAAGTTGGCTCATTCTAAAATTTTGGACCCACTGCTCCTCGCTAAAGCCGCTACAATATTCTCCCACCAACCCTGAGATCTCTCACGCACCCAGACCTTCCTCTGAATGGTCGAGGCCATAACTGAAGCATATGCGCACGCTGCAATAATCGCCCTTTTCCTTCTTCTCCGCCTTAAAATCATGGTGTTATTTGGTGAATTTTGCATATTTCACAGAGCTAGCATTAAGCATATTTTATGTTTGTCCATCTTGGCTACTGTGTGGTGTAACAACCCCTCTTTGCTATAGCAAGTGTAAACAAGCGAATTGGACATGGGTCACAAAAAAAACCAAAAAAAAAAACCGTATAAACAGAAGGTAAAAAAAAATCAGATATAGGCAACAAATCAGAATAAAGCATCAAGACCTGCAGTGTAAAGCGAGGCCTAAGGATTTACGGAATTGAATTTTGCTTGCAGCTGGTCTACGAGAATTCACTGGAAAATCAGTTGTATTTATTGGCATCTGCATTAACAATATTTTTTTGCATTATAACTTGACTCTTCCTGCTGTTTTGAAAGTTTTTCAGTGCTCCAGGATTGATGGGCTTGTTTGAGAAGGTCACTAAAGGCCTTTGTAAAATATTGATGCTGCCAAATACTGGAGGGAAAAAGTCTAAAGATGATTGGAAATAAATACAAATTCTGGATTGTAATTTTAGAGAAGAGCTCAAACAGGTTGCAAGTGTTTGCTTTGTAAAAGTAGATCAGCTATGTTTATTAGATCCATCACAACACATGGGGCTAACTTGGAAGAAGCTTTTTGACTGACTGAGAGCTGGCACTTCCACAGAGAAGCCCTCCTTTCTTCAAGATCCTTGGCTGAATGCCATCCATGCATTCAAGCAGTAACTTTTCAGTGAAGTCACCTTTTGTAGCAGACTGTTAAAGAGCCCTGGCTAAAAGAAAAATATTACCCACACATATGTTCACCCTTAGATTTAGGTCATTTTCCTGTTAATGCAGAAGTTAAATACAGACAGACGTCACAAAGCGCTGAACAATAAAATTCCACAGAAGTTGCAAAAGGTAGAATAGAAAATTATACAGGGACTAATAAAAGCTACCAAAAAAGCTGGTCTAAAAAGGCAAGTCTTAACATTGCTTCTGCTTTTCTAAACTAAATATTACTGCCTAGGCATTATAAAAAGATTAATAATTTATCTTAGTACACATTTCTTTTTTTAATCATTAAATCACATCTTTTTTAAAAACTCGGGGGCATTCAGACCGAACGAGGCATGCACTGCGCTTGGCTCTGAAACCCATTATTTTCTATGGCTTGCGCAGCGCAAGAGTGCAACTCGGCGGCCTTTTGCACGCACCGCGGTCAATGTTCAACTTTTTTGTTCAGCTTTTTCGCGCGACCTATAGAATCGAAGCATCGAAGCGGGCTAGTGTTCAGTCTACCTGAACACGTTGCCTTAAACAAAAAAAACAATGGTTGTTTAATTGAGGAAAAAAATGATTAATCACATGATTTTCTGTGATTAATCGCATTACAGTAAACCCCCAGTTTTACGCGGATCAGGACTCTCGGATCCAGTCACACGCGGTTTTTTTTTCGAGAACGAAACGGATCGTATTATGCGGAAATATTCAAAACAACGCGGAACCTGCAAATATTCTCTGCTTTTTTCGTGGCAATATGTTTGTTTTTTAAAAAACTCATTTTAGTACTTCTGGCTCCCTGTGCATGGACTTTAAACCTCTCTCGCTCTCTCTCTCTCTGTCTTTCTCTCTCGCGTGCGATCTCTCTCTCTTTCTCTCTCTGTCTCTCTCTTTCGCACGCGATCTCTCTCTCTTTCTCTCTGTCTCTGTCTCTGTCTTTTTCTCTGTCTGTCTCTCTCTGTCTGTCTCTCTGTCTGTCTCTCTCTGTCTGTCTCTCTCACGTGTGCGCGTCCGTCCTCTCTCTCCGTCTCTCTGTCTGTCTCGCTCTCTCTTACTCTCTTACTCTGTCTCTCTCTTGTTTGTGACTTTTCCGTATTTAAACCTCGGGTTTATCTTTACATTTTCTTTAAGGGTAATTTATTAAACTGAGCTTTAATAAAATTAAAGTGTTCTGGGAGCACATTTGGGGGCATATTTAGAGTTTACACTATTAAAATAGGCATTTTAAGGCATTTCTTTGACAAACCCATCGCGTTTTTTCATTATACGCGGTTCCTCGTGTAACGTAACCCCCGCGAATAACGAGGGTTTACTGTATATGCAAAATTCAGTAATTCAAATTCAAAAAATTAGTGTGAATTGCACATTTTAATTTTTAAAGCACTGCTGTATGAACAAAAGTGCAATACATTTGGTTATTGCACATGAAATTAAGGTGACAATCCCCAAACTAAATGTGCTGTCCCATCTATAGTGAGCAATTCCTAATGGTAAAATTGAGAGGGGGGAAGTGCATTGATGGTCAAACAAATCACTTATTTTCTTGTTCTGTTCGCACATGAGTAGCGGCCCTACCGTGATTATATTCTTTTGATTAGAATATACTAGTCTTGAATTTGGGACTACTGAAAGCCTGGGTAAGGCCTTCAAATGGAAAAACTGATTCCTAGTTTAGTTGTGGAAGCATGGATTAGCTATAGCATGGAGATACAGCTTTTTAATACAGATATTCTGTGCTCAGTTACAGCTTCCTAAAGATGAAGTTTGGTCCTCTTTGGGTATTTTGAAGGACCAAAACTGAGCTGTTCTTTGCCCCTGTTTTGTTTGCCAGCTCCTAAAACTCCACCGGAGAAGACGCGCTACGACACGTCCTTGGGCCTCCTGACCAAGAAGTTCTGTCAGCTGCTGGCTCAGTCCTCTGATGGAGTGCTGGACCTGAACCAGGCCGCTGGGCTGCTCAACGTCCAGAAGAGACGCCTGTACGACATCACAAACGTGCTGGAAGGTGTGCGCCTCATCAAGAAGAAGTCCAAGAACAACATCCAGTGGCTGTGAGTGTGTAGCACTTTAGAAGGCTCCATGGAAACCAGTCAAGGACGTATGTTTAATTGTGACATTGATGGGGACATGAACTTTACTCCAGTCGCAGTGTAATCGTTTTTTGGGGTAGGGGGGCTACTAGAGCTGCACAATTAATCGAATTTTTAATCGCGATCACGATTTTTAGATTCAGATTCAGATGATCATTGTTCTGATATGCAGCAGAGCTGCTACTAAAATCGGCAAACACTTTCTCAGCCAGCCACTAGGGGGCAAACGAAAGATTAGGGCTTCAGTAAGCTGCCTAAAAAGGAGCGCGCGTGTGTGGGATAGCGTGAGTGTGTGTGCACGCATGTGTACACGCATGCATGTGTTTGCGCCTGTGTGTAGTGTTGCTTGTGTCAACTAAATGTTGTCAATGAACATTTATCACGCGACTAAAACAAGATGATAATGAAACGAAATATATCCTGTACTATTGACGAATAAGAACGAGACTAAATGTGGTTTACAAAATAAAAACTGCTAAAATGTCCCTCCATTTTCGTTGACCAAAACGAGACGTTGAAAAAAGTATGGGGACACTCGGAGTTGAACGGCGTTACGTCCATTGAGAGGCACTGTGAATAAATATAACTAGCATGGATAAAAGTATTGGGACGCAGGGCCAATATAATGCCAGGGAGAGAGAAATGACACACACACACACAGTCTCTCTCTCACACACAGCATTTTGATAAGCAGCCTTACCCATATCCATGCAATAAAAGCTGATCCTAAATTGTTCTGATTTGGTTGTGTAGAATATATTTGTTCAGAAATAAAAAAATGTTCAGGGAAGTTCAGGCCCGACACACTGAGGGTGAAGACTTTTACCAGTTTTACAAATGTGGGTTTTATGGCAATACACACACTTTCATTTTATTCACACTTTTTAGTGAGGTTATGTTGTTTTTATTTATTTTATTTAAATCTAACATGGTTGGTTGCCAAAAAGTAAATTCAAATCAGAGTGCCTCCGTGTCTGGAATGGATGGACTGTATTGAGTTTATGAGGTAACAACAATATAATAAGAAGATAACCTTGTTTGAATTATGAAATAGGTTTGACTTAAAGAAAATTTTAGATTTGGTCTGTTCTACTCAGTACTTATACTATACTGACTGGGTTAAATAGAATTGCCTCACTAAAAAGGGAGACTAAAATACAACTTTATTGACTAAAACTAGACTAAAACGTCATCAGTTTTGCTTGTGTGCGTGCGCGCGTGTGTATCATTGGTCAATTTTATTTAATTTTTATTTGGTTTTATTTTGAACTGAAAGCCTTTCTCACTTACGGTTTGTTTAAAATAGAAAGTGACATAAAAATGTGTTTTACCTAAAATAATGAATAATTGTTATTAATAATGTGATTTCAATATTGATCAAAAATAATCGTGATTAACATTTTGGCCATAATCGTGCAGCCCTAGGGGCTACAGGCTGGTAATGTCATCCATGCAATCAATAATAAAGTACCATAATCGCAAAACACACACATTGTATTCTATTCACATTTTAAGGTACCGTTACCTTTTCAAACCAAAGATGTAGAAATGAGTGTTTCCACCTAAATTAAAAAGATACTGCAGATGCCTAATGCAGGACAGTCATGTCGCATTGGCCTGCTACACCCGAGTATTATATTTCACAATTTTCTTTATTTTGTCAGTGGATGCGCAGACCTTCCTCTAGATAAAAGCGATTAGAAACCTAGTTAAACTCACACTGAAACGTATGTTAGGTTTAAAGTCTTTGGATCATGATGGTGCAGCACTGTTGACTGTGTTGGTTGTTGGTTTGAGTTTTCCAGCTTGTAGGTGAGTTCATGTCTAAAGATGACATTTGCTGTGGTTATTTCAGGGGTTCCAGTCTGCCCTCAGATTCAGGGCCACCTATTCCGCTGCTCCCTCTGCAGACTCTGAGCAGAGAGATGACGGCCCTGCGGGAGGAGGAGAGGCGGCTGGATGAGCTCATTCAGGCCTGTGCTAACAATGTCCAGCAGATGACCGAGGAGACACACAACCAAAAATATCCTTTACTGCCACAGTCCTTGTGCACTGCTGTTAGATATAATGACCATGAGCTGAAGCTGAGACAATGTAGGGGGAGGATAAATACGGTGTCAGTTAAGTGGGGGGGGGGGGGGGGGGGGGGGTGCAGTGTCAGAGGGATGTGACCTGATTGACTTGCATTAGTTTGAATGACAAACTTGCAGAGCTCATATCAAGCATTTGAGATGAGAATGCTCAAAAAAGAAAAAAATAAATATTGAGCTGGGCTCCTCGAGTAGTCTGTCGATTCTGTGAAACTGCATTATTTGCATGAGGCCTGTGTGAATGCTTGCCATTCTCTTGAGCTGCTGGGTGTGGCGTTTGAGCAAAAACACATTGTGGGTGATAATTGCGCTGGTGTCCCTTTGCTTATGTCTCTGACGGTTTTTTGTTCATACAGTGAGCTCGTACATATTTACAGCATTTAGCAGACGCTCTTATCCAGAACGACGTACATCACTGCTAGGTCTACATCTGTTCTTCAAACCTGTAAAGCTGCACTAAAATCAACACCAGCTTTTTACTAAATTACTGCCAGCTAAGTTACACCGTAACAGACCCTGTCCAAAGAAAAAAGTCAGGGCTTAATACACAAGTAAGGGCAAACAGTTGAGGGTGAGGGCCTGCGGACTGATAAATGTAATGAAAATGATGTATAAGAGATAAACGAGAGGTCTTGTTAGTCACCATGGTGCTCCTTGAAGAGGTGGGGCTTGACGACAGTGAGAAACAGATTGCAAGAGGGAGTTCCTTCCACCACTGGGGGGGCCAAGCCTTGAATCTCCATTTTGAGCAATGTAGGTTCAAGACGAGCAGTGCTTACATCTCTTGCTGGTTCTCCAGAAAGGCTTGCAAAGCTTCTACTATGTTTAGTGTGCAATGTGGCGAAGCATAGGTCCAGATGAAAGTTTGTTCTAGGAAGGTATTTATGCCGAAACCATTAGCATCCGGCTTTTCTAACCAATTCAAATGTCTCTTAGAATGTGGGATTATATTAAAAATGGCTTTAGCCACGACTCTTGTAGTTTCAGATCATTTCAGAAGTGCCTGGCCTTGATGGTCTCTTACCAAGTTTGTCATAATGTAGCTGCAGTGACTGAATTTTGAACTCCCTTTGAGGAGCTTTTGTACGTGCGGTTTGCCTTTTTTTTTTTTTTTTTTGTCTTTTCCTTATCTGCTCCTACATATGCCTATGTGACGTATCAGGACATCCGAAGAATCAGGAGTTTGCAGGATCAAACCGTAATTGCTGTTAAAGCACCATCTGAGACAAAGTTGGAAGTGCCCGACCCAAAGGAGGTAAAGCTACTCGCTGCAGCATTGACAAAATATTGGTATTGCCATTGAAATGCCCATCTCTTTTTGAAACGCATACTTTTCAGGGTACACCGAGTGTGGAATTAGTGTACAGGAACATCCTGCTTTTTGCGAGGATTATGTTCCAAGCGCACCTGCATATAGTAAAAAAAAATGCTTTGTGTTGGTTTAAAAAAAAAAGCCTATTATAGTGTAAACCCTAAATCTGCTCCCAGAACACTTTCATTTCATTTTAAAGACAATGTAAATGTAAACCTGTATTTGCCTCTTTTAATTTAAATTCCCCGCTGAGATGTGCAACTTGGAAGGTCGTGGGACAGTGTACAGTAGCGCAAGCTTTCTTGTAGTATTGCTGGTCCAAGTTGTCTCGTACTCTTAACCTTGTATTAATAAAATGTTCTCTAATGCGCTTGATTCTGTTGCTTGTTGACCAAATTAATAAGGCAGTGTGTGTTTGTGTAGAGTTTACAGGTTCACCTGAGCAGCTCCCAAGGCCCTATAGACGTGTTCCTCTGTACAGACCCCAGTGTTCCTGGCAGTCCGTTAGATAACGGAGTGGACGTGAACGGAAATGACACCGCCTTCCTCAGAGTTTCCAAAGGTGAGTATCGTTCACCTGGATGAGTGTTCATTGCAGCGGTGAATTCAGCAAGCTTTTATTAATCACACTAAGATTGACTGTTCATTTTAAAGCTGGAATTTGACTTGAATTTAACCGGAGGGACAGCTGGCGGTCTAGTGGTTAGTTGACACTGCAATCAGAAGGTTGTGGGTTTGAATCCAAGCACTGCTAGTGTCATCGCTGAGGTTCCCTTGAGCAAGGTACCATCCCCACACTCCTCATCCCTCGTTGGTGGCAGCCCCCTGCTTCACTTGGTGAATGGGTTTAATACAGAGAGGGAATTTCACTCTTCACACGGTGTGGTGTGTTCGCACAGGACTTTAAAGGGACACTTTCCTTACTTTACTTTAATTTGCTGAATTGAAGACACGAACAGAATCAGAAGAGATGCCTCACTGTGAGCAGAATTGTGGGTGTTTTCTTTTCTTTTTCTTTTTTTCTAGCAACCACACAATTACATTTTACATTTTCTTCTGGAAATGCAATCTAGTTCTGTATCACAAAACAGTCTCCGTAGCTCTTCTACTCGATTGTGATTAAATTATTGTACAGTTTGAATTCACGGTGTGTGTTCTAGTTTTAAATTAATATTTAATTTTTTCTCAGATGGTGCTAAAGCTGGAGTGACTGGTCAGATGAACGGCTGCGGTGCCACCGGTCCAGTTAACACGCAGTCGGGGAACGCACCAATGTCGCCGCTCAGCTCCTCACTGTCTTCCATCCTCCAGCAGCCGGTAGAGCGGATGCCCTTTGTGGCGCTCTCGCCCGCTCTGCTCAGCGAAGACTACATTCTCGGCCTGGGGGACGAGCAGGGCATCAGTGACCTTTTTGACTCCTGTGATTTGGACATGCTGCCTCTGGATGACCTGCTGATGGTATGAGCTCTGCTGGAGCCTCCAGGTGAACAAGGGGAGTAGGCGGTCTTTACTGGTTTTAATTAACCAGTGTGTTTGTGTTCAATGAAGTCGAACTTTGGGGAGTGACTGGGCCAAGGCTGCATCAGTTGGATTTTCTTAATGTCTGATGGGGTTTTTGTTTTTGTGTGGGGTGTGTTCTCCCTTTCCCAGTTTTGTATACCAATGTCTAAAATGAGGGCGTTTTGGTCTGAATGGTACTTAATGTCTGAAGTTGAGCCCTTAAGCTAAAGCCAGTTGATGACAGACTACTGCAGCCTTTTCATTACTAAGCCACGACTCCAAAGATAAACTTTTTCCCTACTTTAATACACTGAATAGGCACTGTGCATGTGGGGCTGTACTGGTCTAGTACATTTGCATTAATTGGATATTTCAGGTGTGTTTACAAACATAAAACCCTTCATACATGTCCCCACTAGTGAGGTCTGATGACCATGTCTTTAATTTTTTTCCCTTCCTTCCATACCTCCTTCATTTCCAGCCATGCTAAATTATATAAAGTGTACTAACATCAGTATATGTAACCAAGTAATTCCATCTGGTTCTAGCCTAGTGTTAAGTTGAGGAAAAGTTATTTCTCCAGTTTATTGGAATGCTGCAGATAAATGGCCGACTTTCTATTGCCTCGGATAACAGTGCACTGCAGAAAGCTAAAGATGCCAGTGCATTCATATTTATACTGTGCTTTAAAGACAGTACTGGTTTTCTCAGGGTGGCTACTTTTAATTCCAAATATTTAATTTTAAGTATCCTTATGTAACAGTCACCCCCCCCCCCCCATTGTTTTTATAACCTTATAAAGCTTATGAATTGCACACCATGTTAAATTGTTAAGCATAATTCTATGGCTGGGCTACGTACTGTGTACTGTACATTATAATTATGGCATTTTAAAATGTCTTATGTAAAGCATTACATTAACAGAATGTAACAGGAGAGATTCTGCCTCTGGATGTGTGAAGGAAATTAGGCTTCCTGTGCATTCCTGAGGTTGCTTCCCTGGTAATTTTTTTGTAGAATGTGTTATAGAATGTACACATTTTGTAAACTGATGGCTGAACAAATTTACAGCTGTTGGGCTGAAATGTACAATCCATCTTCTTGGCAGCTTATTTGTGTGAGAGAGATGAATGGGGTGATGGGTTGAGACTATTTGCATAGATGCATTATGCACTGAGACTTGCAGGAAGTGGGCACAGATGTATGGCAGTGCACTTGCCAATCACAGAACATCGCCAGTTTTATCATTAACTAATCAGGTTTAAAAGTTGTTTGAAAAGAAGCTGGTGCACGCTCTAGGTGGCGCGTGTTAGTCGTTTTAGTAATCCTCCTAATGGACGGTCAGTGTAGACTTGAGTCACTGTTTTAAAACCGCTTGGTGCTCAAGCTGATTTATGCCATGCTGTAATGACCAAGAGACTGGGGTTCTCTCTGACCTGGAAAGCACGGAGCATGCTGGGGGGTTGACATGTACATGGATGTCTTGACCCTTTTCATTCATATCAAATTGACTTATTGGTCTTTTAGGCAAGTCAGTGGTGCGGTCAGACCTTTGATTTGAGGCCGATCAATCAAGTCGCGCTTCTTATTTCAGAAGACTAGCCCTGCTGTTTGACGACTCGTATTCTGAAGGTGCTTCAGAATGTAGGTGAACTTTTAATAAAGGGGGAAACATGAAGCCTCCAATACACACCAGTGGCTTCAACAGCACTATAAGAAGTTCCGACTGGTCACTTTGATTCACTGAGCGTTATAAGAACAGGCAGACATTAAAAATTTGGTGTCTGTTTTTGGTCTGTGGTCTGACCTGCAGTCTTATTGACCCCTGGACAGTCTTAGTCTTCACTGATTGAATGCGGAGCCCTAAAGCTATTCCTAAACTTGAATCAAGAGCCATTGGCTTAAGGTACTCTTTGTTTAAAAACTGCCTGTAAAAAAATACAGATTTTCCTGGCTTTGTGCTTTGAAATTTGTGAATGTCAGATGATCTTGGTCTTATAAACCAAACATTTTTTGTCCGGATCAACTGCTTTGCATGTGTTCTGATGCTGTGTTCCACTGGGTTCTCACTGTGTTCTGGCTTTTTTTTTTTGTGGCGGCCATCAAAACTCTGTTCCTAAAATGTGTAACTGAAGGAAACCTTTGCTCTTAGGGGGGGTGGGTTTTCACTGACTGGTTGAATTGGATGTGAGGAAATGGGTACATCTTGGATGAACTTCTATTGTGTTCAGCTACATTTGACTTTTTCTAGCTGGAATCTTCGCAAACTAAAGATTTATAGATGGGGAAACTGTTGTAGAACCTTTTGTTATATGGGAAGGTTGTTCCCAGCTGTTCTAATGAACATTGTTTCTTATAAAGTACCTTGCAGTGTCCTTCAGGGAACAAGGTGACATTGCTTCAAATAACTTTTGTAAAGAAAAGGGTTTTCACTGTTGAGGTTAGGCTCAGATTTGAGAGCAAGTTGCTGTTCACCTGTTTGTCGTTACACCCACCCCTCCCTCTCCTCCTTTACCTAAACCTTTTTAATAGGCCGCCCTTTTGGTAAACACTGATATGGTTCAAACTGGTAAGCTGGAGAAAATATCAAAAAATCAATTAGCATTTGTTCTGCTGGAGTGGCTTTTGGATCTGCAGGAAGCCTGCAGTGATTTCAGTAAGCTTTTACAAACTGATGACAAGCGCAGATCTGACTCGGTTGAGCCTAAATCCTCAGCCCCAGCCACTCAGTATCTTTCTGCAGAGTGAAAACTGGGCTGTTTTTTTTTGTGTAAAACTGTTTTGTATTTGTGGTGTGTTCTGTCCATATTCTTGCAACCTGTTTTTAATAAAGTTTTGAATGGAGCTGGATGTGGTGAAATACCCGCAGGCTTTTCATTGTGAAATGTCTTGTGTGTAGCGGCTCTTTGGCTCAGCGAGCAATGGATTATAGCTTTAGTTTATTACAGTAAATGTTTTCCTCTAGAAAACTGTCAATATTTGAACTTTGGCAGAAACCAGAATGCATCTGTAGGACCTCCAGTATTCATCCAAATACGTGAGTCAGCCGAATCATATTGAAACCACCTGTTTTTTCCAAGTCAACGCTTTGAACTGTCATGTTCCTCAGATGATTACTGAACAGTGTAGTGTGGAAGGACCATTATCCCGCTGAGACCACTGCCGTTCGGGAATACTGATATTATGAAGTGTTCTTGCTCTGCACCGAAGTTTTGGTAGGTGGGAAGTGTCGGTAGCATGCGAATGCCAGAACCCATAGTTTCCCAGTACAACGTCCAGAGCATCACACTTCCTACTGCTTTGGAAAGACCTTACCAGACACCTCAATTTCAAGAAGCGACCTTTCACTTACTGCCTTATATCCCACCCATTGACAGGTGCCATTGGAATGAGACCATTCATTAGAACAGTGTTTTTATGTCCTGGCTGGTTGGTGTACACACACTGCTCAAATTTAAACCATGCTTGCCTTATTCTTATTTTCCAGTCATGTTTAAAATCTTGTGGAATACATGGGGAAACAAACCCAAAGTACAAGCATCAAAATTGGTCATAAATGTAATCATAAGAGTAGCCACTGTGAAACCAAACCCCTTCATCTTACCCCTTAAAATTACCTTAGTTTTTACCTTAATTTCATCCACAGGACATGAAGGAAAAGGCTGATTAAGGATTAAAACTACAGGGTTTCCCCTTTTTTCAAATGTACCCCTTAAATAATAGAACCTCGAGTTAATGCCTTTATATTTAAGATTAAGGGGTTTCGCACTCACGCCTTCAATCTAATTTAAGGTAAAATTAAGGTAGGATACTTGCCTCTGGACCAAGAGGTTATGGGTTTGAATCCTGCCTTCAGCAGACCACCACTGGGTTCCTGACTCAACCCCAAGTTGCTCCAGGGAGACTGTCCCCTGTAGTTAGGGAATGTAAGTTGCTTTGGATAAAAGCGTCTGATAAATGCCATAAATTAAGGTAGGATTAAGCACAAACTGAATATATTGGCCACTGATGGCTTGCTTTCAAGAAGTGGTCTCTAGATGGCACTGTCTGACTTCTGTGTTTGTCACTTCTATGTGGAACCAAAGATTTGTCATTTTCAGACGCCTTGTCAAACAGTCTGAGCAATAGCTGAACAAAATACTATCTAAACTGGGATTTAGGCATCTTGGTTCCACAGACTGTAAATGCTTGCTTTTATATCAGAAACTGTTAAATTCTTGTGCCGTCACAATAGTAAATACTGTACTAAACAGTTATGCATTCTATATAAAATTTACTAATGCATAATATAAATTATATATAAATGAACTCTCAATGTGCCATTAGTTCTTTGATGGTCCACTGTAGATATTCAACTGTTTTGAACTAAATATGTATTAAATATTACTTGAGTTTAAAGTAAGAATAACAAATCTGACCTTAATTTTAGCAGAACTTAAACTAATCTTAAACCTAATACTCTGTAATTTTCAAATAGGCCTAGTTTGGTGTCGCTAGTAGTGCCAGCATGTTTTTATGCACAGATTTGCTCAAGAACACTTGCATGTTACTCAATATTTACTAGTGATGCTCCGATCGATCGGCCAAAGATTGGTATCGGCCGATAATCACATTTTATGACTCGATCGGTACCTGTTAAACTTGGCCGATCTAAGGAACCGATCCCCATTGTAAAGGCATACTAAAATGTTCACTATGTAATAAATACTTATTTGTGATTATTTAGATCTCTGTTAAAACAAGTTATATTAGATATATTACTGTAAAAATATAACAAATATAGCAAAGGCAACATTTACAGTATTAATCTGGAAAAAAAAGGTAATGGTGATCAAGTTTATATAATTGATATGTAAGCTCTCTGAAGTATCAGAATCGGCATTGGTATCGGCCGATCACCATGACAACAAATCGGTACTTGGTATCGGTGGCAAAAATCCTGATCGGAGCATCCCTAATATTTACTTAGTACACAACGTTTTTTTGCTAACAAATAAATGTACAATATGTTGAGCAGCTTTAATAGCCAGTACATGCTTCTTCTTTTTTTATCACTACTGACCTACAAAAGCCACCTAATATAATTATACTTGTGGATCTCCAGACATATGTTAGATATAATGAGCTATTTAGTGATGAAACTGTTAATCAGTACAGTCTAAGGACAGTCAAGAATTTGACTCACCACACTAAGATTTTCATCTTTTAAAGGAAACTTGTTTCTGATACTCTCATTCATAGTGGTTCAGTCAGAGACTTTCCAATGCTTAACACGAATAAGAAAGGGCAGTTAATAAAATGAATGGGTAAGTGGTAAAAACCGTTTGACTGGTAGTGTGTGGTCAGGACTGTTCCTGCTTCTAAGCTCTCCAGGTCTATGGAGATGCCTGCCTGGTCTGGACTGAGGTGGAACATCTTGTGCTGCTTGATCCAGGCTCTGGAAGTGCATGTCTTCAGTGGACTGGATGCTATCTTAGTAAGTCTCCTCATACAAATGTTAAAGCTAAGGAAGGTCAATACGAGTCGTTTGCAGTGTCTGGATATTCAAAATAAACTCAGCCTTTTAGCTCAGCTGGCCTTCTGTGTTTGCTTCCATATTAAGACAATATTTGTTTGCATGAATATTAATGATAACGGCTGAATACTGAGTGTGAATATAACCCCTTTTAAATGGGCTTTGCTTTGTTTTCCAAGAGCAATAAGGTGCTCAGGAGCTTGTCTTTATTGTGGAACAGTGTCATGTTCATGGTCTGTAGTCTTACTGGACCTCCATGGCAGAGCAGGATGTAAATCAGACACCTGTGTGGGAAAGAACTGAAAATCCTCTTTAAATCTCTTGTCTCAGGTCAGATCGGTTACAGTTCTCTACCTCGTGAAGTTCCTTTTAGTAACACTTGTTTCTGTCATATTTTTTCGCCTCAGGTCAGAGACCCCAATTAGCTCTGTGCTAATTAGCAGAATGCCCTGTGCAGTGATTGATGGCTTTGCTTTGGGTGGCGCTTAGTTACACTCAGGTGGAGGGGACCTCCTGCCACCAGGGGGTTTACATCCGAGAGAAAAGGGTAAGTGATGGTCTTTCTGTTTGTCCATGTTTTGCTTGCCTTTCTCATTTATGTGTCATTGGTATTTCTGCCTATATATATATTATATATACACACACACAACCAAGCCTGAAGTTATTCATACCCCTGGCAAATTTTGACCTGGTTACTTTAATTCAACCAGAAAGTTTCTTCTTGATAGGAAATGACAGGTCGTCTCCCAGATGAGAATAAGATGATGTACAAGAGGCATCACTGTCAGCTTTTATTTACATTTGAACATTATTCATACCCTTCTCAATAATCAATAGAAAAGCTTTATTGGCTATTACAGGAATCAAAAGCTTTTTGCACGTCTCCACTGGTATTTCCTCAGACTGACAGTTTGCTAAAGGTATGAATAACAGTATGCTAAATATTGACATTGTGTGCAGAATGATGCAGAAGTGATACCTTGAAGTAATTTAGATGCTAAAAGGGACTGAATGATCAATCCTCAGCCAAATTAATGATGGGTTTGTCTGGTTTATTGTTGGGTAAGACTGCTCACATCTGTTTTTAGTCCATGATGAGTCATAAAATAGTTCTAAAAGAAGGAGACTAGACCTAGGCCATGGTCTTCAAACCAATAGCATGAGCCTTGCTGACTGAAAGCCTTTCCAAGGGCATGATCCTGGAAGCTAATAAATGTTAGGATTTCTAATACAGTTGGTCCTCGACACTAGATGGCAGTGATTCCATTTGAAAGGCACTTGAGGAAATGAGTGTAATTGAATGCCACTTCGTAAAATGTTCATATAAGAGCAGCGTAATGCTGGGGTATGTTTACATGCTTTTAACACAAAGAACAGCAGTATTATAGTTTTCAGGTAAACAAATGCAGGTTGGTTGCATGTTTCATATGTTTTATTGTTGTTTTAATAATCCTGATATTAAAAGCAGTTAGGGAGGCATCCACCTGCAGCATTTCTTGAGTGCAGGGCGTGAAGCGTCAGGTTTCTCATTATGAGTCAGGGCACAGGAGCAGACAGCGCAATTAGGCCGGGCCAGACTGGCTGGCTTATTGTACAGCCTTCTCTCATCCCCCTGCATGCCGAATAATGTGCCTTGGCTCCCCGGCTGGCTGCTCTTTGTCTGAGCGAGCGCTACAGTGAATGGATGGCGAAAACTGTGATGTAATTCTTTTGGAGTTGCAGTCCCTCTGTCTGCACATAGGGGGCACTGTTGGTACACCGAAACAGTCTTCGGCGTGCTTAACCCAATTCCCCACTTTTGCTCGCCAGACAAAGTTCATGGAAAGTGGTATATGGGTTTTTTTTTGTTTTTTGTTTTTTTTTTTTCCTTCCAGGCGGCGAGGCTTAGAGGTCGTGTTGCGCTTCTCATTCGGGCAAATTACAAGTCATTCCAATGAAAAGTAGCGCATGTGATCAGCCCGGCTTTGGCTGTGGACTGTAATAGGCTGTGCGGTATATCTGATGCTCTTTCTGAACTGTTTAGCTCCATGTTTTGCTGGTGCATTGTGTCCATGTTCCCCGCCCCTCCCTTTTTCACTGCAGTCTTTCTTTTTTATGTGCATTTTTTTTTGTGTGCGCGTTGAAATGCAGTTGCTTGAAGATTCTTGTGGAATAAAGAGTGAGAGAGCAGCAGTGTTTCGTAAAGTGCCGCATGCCCATACTCACGCTGCAAAAGTGTGACGGCACATGCACAGCGGCGAGCGTACGCTGCGCTCCATTCATAAAAGCGCACGCCGTTGTTTTGGTGGGAGCTGATTGGCTGAGGCATGGGCTACGCTGTGATTAGCGGTCTGTGCCGTGGCCAATCAGAGGGAAGCTGCGCTCGCTGTCTCAGATCAGCGGCTCAGGAGGAGTAGAGGGCGTCGGCAGGCTGCACGCTGAACCCAGCTCCGCTGCTCGGAGCACCGGGAGCCAGTGGTCAGCAGTTTGTCTGTAGAGCTGTGGCTGATGGGTGGGGAGAGAACAGCGCTCCGCTTCTCGTCACTGGATGGGAATCAGCGTACAGCCGAGTGGGAGGCGGTCGAGAAAGAGGGAGATATAAAAACTACATTCACTTTACAGTCAGTTCTGTTCTTTTTTCTTTTTCTTTTTCCTTCCCCCTCTCAGATCTGATCGTTCTGTTCACAGTTGTGCTTGGTGTGAAAACACCTCCATCCTTTAAGGACCAGCATGCCCTGCCCACGCTGGGTGATGACCACAGCGATGCCTGTGAGTGCAATAAAGTAAAGGAAACCAAACACTTCATAAATCCTCATTTTTCTGGGTACAATGGCAACGTATTGGACAAGGTTGTGAGTTTGTGCGCATCAAAATGGCTCAAATCAGGGTTTTGTCTGCGCAGTATAACTGTTATACCAGTCCTCTGCAGTTTATCAGGTTTCAGGGAGTTCCAGTGACTGGGACAGATCCTCCAAATGTTCACAGGTCCCAGATTTCTTAATAAAGACAGCTGCCTTTAGCAGCATGTTTCAGGGTCTGATCCACATCTCTCACATCATTCTCTCAAGTCCACTCACTTATCATAATGGAAATTCATGGTAATTTGACACAATAACATGGACGATTTTATTATTAATTTTGATATTTATGGGACCTGACCTTCGGCAGGTCTGTTTTTTCAGCAAAGAAATTAAAGACTTTCATGGAAGAAAAGAGGAAGAGGCACTTGGATAAAAAAGAGGTCAACAAAACCAAAGAGAACAGACATGGAATCGGCGCCAAAAGCAAAACTGCATGGGCTATGGGGAGTTTTCAAGGATGGGTCAGTGGAGAAGGAAATGTCTGCAAATATTGACCATTACGGGTCAGAGAATTTAAATCGAGCTTTGTGTTCACGCAACATGTGCAAGTTCTGTTCACTGTTCACTATTTTTTTCAGAGGAAGCCACAAAACTACACAATAATTCACTTTAATGGTTTTACTGTGAATAGAAGACCTGCTCTTCTGTTCGGTTTGTCCTGTCAGAACTGCTTTTTCGTAGTCACTGTGGCAAAGGCTGAAATCAGACACCTGGAGACTCCCAGTAGATCTCTATGATGCTGGACAGCTTCAGTCAACTTTTTGTGAGTCAAGGTGTCCGTATGATCCAACAAACTCATTCTTTGAAAGTAACCTTGCTGCATTAACATCATAAAATCGAGTTTTATAATTTAATCTATATCACTGAGCCCTACTGAGAAAGACCTTCTCTTTTTATTTTAACTGGAAGGAGTTTGTGATTAAAAGGGTGTAACCAAAAGGGAGATTCTGAACACAATGGAATGTAATCATTGCTGCATTGGTCATTTACATTCCTACTTGCACTGGTATTGGAGTAGGATAGTGTCAGATATTTTAAAGATCTGGAAAACAACTTTCTGATGTTTACATGCAGGTGTATGGCATTGAAAAAGGAAACCAGGGAAGAGTTACAGTAGTACTTGCTTGGCCTTATTTTGTCTAATATAAGATAGGATCAACCTTTATTAGTCCCACAAGTGGGAAATTTGCATCGTCACAGAAGTGGACAGACCAAAGAGCAGCGAAATTTAAAAACAATAGAGTAAAAACTATACCAACAGTATAAAACGTACAGCATAAAATCTGGAAATATAAATGTTTTGGAAAAATATGTATACTTGGATATGTATGTGCACAGTATGTGTGTATATATGTAATAACACTGCATATACGCACACGCACACGCACACGCACACGCACACACACACACACACACACACACACATGCACACAGGTATGAAATGCAGTGACTGGACTTGCCTTCAGGATTGTTTGGGACCACAGGGATTCCCAATGGTTGTATTGACACTCACACTGGGTTCTGTAGTAAGAGATCACATATTTAAGCTTCGTTACACCCCTATGTAAACTACACTGTACTGTCTGCCTCACAAAACCCCAAATGAACTAATCACATGGCTCCACACAGTGTGAGACTCAAGTGAATGTAAGGCAGTTTTTGCCCTTGGGTGCATGACTTCATCTCCGTTTCTCTTTTTTATTCATTAAACTGCTGAGAAATGGCTTGGAAAAGGTGAGCAGTTTGATTAATGAACCAATCAGACGTATTTGCCTGTTGTCAGTGTGAAATGACAAATTGATTGATTGAGTTGTTCCTGGAAAAGGGGACACTTTGTCAGGACACTTGGAGAAAAAAGGCTTCACATAAACTAGCTTTTGCCTTTTTCTGGCGGGTTTAACAAATGTTTGTGTGACGCCGGAATATCTGTGTAATCAGCCGGTTATTTACCCATTTTTTCCCTTTTCATTTCAGTCTTCTTCGATGCGGATTTGTGAAATGCATAAAATCAGGCCATCAAGGATGACAGTCGATTCTTGAAGAACGATCTTGCGAAGCCTCTGGGAGTTTGGCCTGACCACGTTTTTGACTGTAATGAATTTGTGTTCCTCTCTTGGCTCACCCTAATGGTAAAAGAATGAAGATGCCACTGGAGAAAGAGGAAAAGCACCTCAATTCTTATTGAATTCAGATCGGAGGAAATCCATTCTCCATACTGTGATTTCATGGGGTTTTTTTTCCCTATCGTTCAATTTTTGCAGATGAAAATGAACGAGTAGTTACTCTTGTGCTTTTTTGGAGATTAATGGAACCATTTCCCCCTCTTGCGCTGCTTTACTGTCCATCTGTGTGAAGTGCATAATAAAAGGACACCAATAATGGTGGACTTGCTAAGGAAGTTTGGACTGACCATATTTCTCACTGTAATAATTGTTCTTTACAGTTATAAACATTGTTTTTAAAATTTACGCTGAACTCCCACTCCATACAGTCCATATACTGGAATTGAGCTGCAGAAATGGTCAGTAATTGTTTCGGTCATGTCAGGAAAACCTGCACGTTTACATATCAGTCTATTGAGCCCCTAACAATTTAGCCCCACCCATTCACATTGAAAACGTAAAGAGTATTTCAACCCAAACTGCTTTTCGAACGAGGCACAATACAGGACAGCCAACCAGCAGAGCTTTTTATATTCATAAATTACTAACATATAGCACAGCAAGAGAAACATGTTTAATTTGAGGAATATAAAGAGAAGCCAGATGCATCATGACTGTTTTGGGCATAAATGTCATTAATGCGCCTCAGGAGAGATTAAAAGGGCAAAATAAACATTTGGTACATGACAAACTAAGCAAAGCAAATGGAACTGAAGGAGCCGTGGAGTCCTGAGGAGTGTCCTTCAGGTCTGGTGATTTTTTTACTCTGCCATCGGACCGTGCGCTATATAGCTACTGCAGAATATTCTCGCTCCATTACACCCCCCGCCTCACCTCAAATGACCCAGGACTGTGTAGATGAGGTAATGTGTGCCCCCTGCTTCAGGAGCAGCTGCTTGTAGGACAGTGTAAATTGGCATGCCACTGTTCGGCAGTGCTGCCCTGTAGCGTGGTCCGTTAGAGGGCCTGGAGCTTTACCTGCTCTTTGGAAAAACGAATGCCGCTACAAGGCCATCTTCCCGCCACCATTCTCCCAGCCCACCTGCCGGTAAAGCGATGGCTCGCACTAAAACGTGCGCAAATGTCCCCTTGCCACAAATGTAGTCAATCTGCTCGGACTCATGTACAGTTAATGAGTAACAAACTCAGACACTCATTTTGCACAGCAGATCATCACATTTGGCTCAGATTTAATTTATATCAGACTTGTTTGACACTTATGTCCATAAAACAGAACTAATCTTAATTTGTACTTTATGGACGTACTAGAGGTGTCGCAATAAAAAAAATGTAGCCGTCTGATATACTTTGATGTCTTAATTCAGCCCACTTAGGTGATATGTCGTGCCTCGTGTTAATCTGCGTTTCCATTTACAGAATTAGAGCATTCAGCATTATTTAAGTACAAAATCTGAAACAAAAGCTCTACTTTTAATATAATCTCCATTAAGAAGTGATATTCAATTTTTTTTGTGCTAAATCACTAATTACAAGCTGTATCTTGATTATATGCAGTTGTCTTGTGTAATATCACTATGTCACTATTGCAGGTGATTCACTGTAGAGAACAACTCCAAACCACTATTTGTGATCACTAGTAAATGTATTTAAGTATAGGATTTATATCCCCCTCTCTTACTATCCACAGCATTTTGTGTATATAATAGTGTGTTTAGTGCCAAGCATTTTATGGGGACTTTTATTTTAACCGTTTTATTTAGGTTTTGCCTATGTGTCTCTCGTAACATAATACAGTTCCCTGGTTCTGTTAGCTGGGCCGCATCCTTTGCAAAGATTTAAGGAGCAGCCCATAGATGTGCTTAAAAGGTCTATCAGGTGTCAGCAGCTGCATCAACATCTTATTTCCTGTCCTATCAGTGGTGAAGCTGAAGTTGCAGGTGTTTGAGTGAGAGCTGAAGGAGATGCCATAAAAAATGGCTCTCTTTATGAACACGAGCTGAATGAATGAAAGGAGCCTCACCTCCGTTCGCAGCTTTGCAGTATTTTTGTGCTGTGACTGTAGACTCTTCTCGTTGTCTTCTCTGGCTGTAACTGCAAAATGGTAATCGGAGTTAAACCATCACTGCATAAACAACAGTAAATATTGTGACTGCCCCCCCACCCCATTGGCTGCTGTCCTATCAGTTGTGCGGGTCAAATTCAGTTTCAGCTCTGGCTGGTAACGCTTCCGACGGCCCACACACCAAACAGCTTTCTTTTATTCAGGAGCTTCGTCTCCCTCATCACCTCACCTGTTTAAATTACCTAGAGTTAACCTGATTATCCTGCTAGTTAAACGATTTAAATAACAAAACGGCTGGGCTGTAACTATTTAACAATAGAAAGCTCATTAATAACGTCCTTTACAGCTGATTTATATGCTAAATAGTGGGGGCAATTTAAAACAACTTCTCCCATTGAACTGACTCTGCTCCGTTACTGCAGTAGCTAGTGATGCAGAGGCTTGAGGAGAATAAAATCCACAAGAGACATCGTTGCATCTCAGATTTTGACCAAAAAGAATTATTCACATTACTTGGAACAGGGGCCTGCCACATGCTAACATGCTAGCCGAGTCTTTATAAGAAAGCCTGTGCACTCAGTGGTATTGTATGACTTGCACTTATTAGGCACATTTATGTTTTAAATACTTGAAATTGTTGGTAAAATCAGACAAAAAATAACAAAAATAGGGTTGTTTTTAAAGACTACAGGGCAAACGTTTCCTGCCGGCAGCTTTATCACAAGTCAATCAGCTCTTATTACTGCAGGACAGGACTTTACTGTAAACAGATACCATGCTGAGCATTGCATTTTTTAACCAGTAAAGGGATTTCTCCTTTATAATGTCTGATACTGGTCACTTTACAGTACAATACACTGTACAATACACTGCACAACCACTCAGTTCAATAAGAGATTCATACTATACCTTAACATCCCTCAGATATACAAAGACAGAAACCGCATCTGAGGTTGTTTTTAATGGTGTGTGTGTGTGTGTGTGCAGAACACAGCCCTAAACTGATTACTATGAGCTTTCATTACTTAGCTACATTAGTCTCTGCTCCTGTGCAATACTAAAGGAGGCAGTTTTAGACACCAAGCCTGTCTTGGCTGACAGACTATATTTGGGGTTAAGGGGGAAAAACTGTGCAAATTAGCTTTTTGGCCAAACCGTCACTTTAGCGGAAGGTGGATGTCTGTTGTGTTTTGGGCTTTGAACCGATGGCGACTTCAGACACACCAGCTGTTGTCTGTGTGATGTTTCACTCGAGCCAGCCGCTGCATATGGGCCTGAGCTTTCTGGGCTTTGCCCCTGTGTTCTCCCTGCCCTACCTGCAGATATCAGGAGAGCAGAGCTCAGCCCCTTTTTCTCCCTTTTTGGGGGAAAGGCAGCCTGCTGGTGTCATTTGCATGTGATTTGCATACATCGAGCCAGTTGGGAACGTCAAGAGGCCAAATTAACTAGTTTTCGGTTTGCATCTCATTTGCATAGGAACTGTTTCGCGGAGGTTACTCCAATAGGTGACCTTAATTGCCTTCGTCCTTGTGCGGGGAGAAGGCAGGCTCTGATTGCAATTAATGTCATTAAGCAAAGTATCAATATGACCAGGAGAATACATTTGCATGCGATCAGGACGAGGATGCGCAAGCTGTTTTCAATCAAGGAGCTTTTGTTTTGCGCGCGTAGATGTTCTGTCATACTTTTCATAAGGATGAAAAATTGGGCTTGGCCATGATGGGTGTGGAGCTTATCAGCATGATCAATCTCACTCAGCAGTCCAAGCAGAGATGCATTTGTTACATTAGTGGTGAGGTCAGAATGTGGCCTTGTTAAATAGTTTGGAGCTTAGTGTGGGTTACTGTGGTTCGGTCAGTGTCTGCAGAGAGCCAGAGAGGTGGATCACGAGCTGTAGCTCAGTTCTGTGATGTGGTTTTCTTGGGGGAAATGCCCTGAAAGCTTTTTAAAGATAACCTAATGTAGTTTTTTTTTTTTTGTTTGTTTAGGGTTTTTTTTCCCCATTAAATATGGTTGCCAGCCATGACATGTTTGCAGGCCTCTGGCTATGAGGCTAACAAACCCAAGATTCAAGATCCTTTATTTGTCACATATACACAGTTACACAAGTACAATGTGCAGTGAAATGTGCCCAAAATCACACCTAAGACTGTGCAAATAAAGAGAGATAGGAAAAGAAAAGACAATATAATAACAAAGACTAAAAATAAAATAAAAAATATTCTGTGTAAGATAGACTACATTATATGCCAAATTGACATTTGAATGTATACTGTACATCTGCAATCGTATTTATATGCATGATAAAGTGCAGGGTGCCATATTTTTTAATGATTAGGGCATAAACAGATTGATGTAGATGGAATATGGAATCTACAATATATACATGTATTTATACACACACACACACACACAAATCCACTCACCCGGATTTGGTAAATACCAGCCTGCAACTTCTCTCAACCTGCTTTAACCACATTAAGCTCTTCATTAAGGCCAGACTTGTGAATGTGGATTAGGACACTATATGACTCACTGTGCCCTATACAACTTGTTTGTATACAAAAATACACAATTCATCCTAATTTGTTTTGTCATTACCATTTTCCAACCATTGTTTATCTATTAGTATGTAATTGATCTGTTTTCTGATTGGCTGCCCTGTAGTGCAGATCATTCGAATGACATCACAGGGCTGAAACACTCCTTAGAACTTCTGTATGAATGGGTACATTGGCTATATGGATGGTGAAATGCACCTAGAGCTTCAAAGCAATCTCTAAGTCTTATTAATTCTAGAAAAGTAATAATATGGGCTCTTTAAGGTATTAAAAGGTACTGCAATAATCATTTGTGTACAGTAATCTCCTGCTTTTCGTGAGGGTTATGTTCCAAGAACACCCGCATATAGTGAAAAACTGCATTGTTGTGTATTGGTAATAAATTGCCTATTTTTATAGTGTAAACCCTAAATATGTCCCCAAATATGCTCCCAGAACACTTTAATTTCGTGTTAAACTCAGTTTAATGCATTTCCCTTAAAGAAAATGTAAACTTTTACAACTTTTCAGTGTATTACAGGTCAAATTTATAATATAGTTCAGTTCTCAGAAAAATCTGTGAGACTGAATCCGCAAATTCTGATCCGTTTAAAACTGAGGGGTTTCTGTAATCCCTAAACCAGATGTGACCAAGTCTGCAGCATTTGAAGCATGAAGAGTTGAATGTAGTTTGAGAGAAGTTTCAGGTAAATATTTCCCAGAAATAATTTGGGTGACTGTTCTAGTGTAAGCAGCGCTTGCCTTATAGCGCCAATTCAATAGTTTGGATTCCAAACGTGTCTTGACCTATTGACAACATCTGTGGAAGTGGAAAACCCAATACCTGGAAAATTGGGTAAATCTGATTTTCACCTAATCAGTCCGTTAATGATTAGTGCTCTCAGTGGAGGAGGCAGGCGGCATTCAGCAACAAATCACATGCCGTCTGTAAGCGGAAAATACACCAAAACGGCCAAGAATTTGCATTTCGTAGTGTCTTGGATAGTAATTACAATGTACACTACCAGTCAAAAGTCTTACCTTTTATCCTTTTCTTTCATGAACTGCAGTATTTTATTCTTTATAAACCTTGAAAGTTGTTGAAACGAAACAACTTTCGAAATAACTTTTTGACATTTTTGAAAGAAAAATAGATTTCCTTTATAAGATAGAAAGAATAAGTAACCGTGCATGTCGGACATCCCTTTAACTGATTGTGTGGATAGTTAAATACCTAATATCCTAGTTGTCTGGTTGATTTATATTATTATAATTATATTAGGTGATTTTTTTTATAGTTCAGTTGTGATGAATAAAAAAACTCATGAAAACTCAGATGGTGAACATAGTATAAATGTATTTGTTAGCAAAGAATACTGAGTGTTTTTCTGTGAGTAACAGGACATTGTGGAGAATCTCAGCGTGCAGAAACTTGACTGATGGTATGTATGTGAGCTGGAAAGGAAAATGTAGGTTTGTTTCAGATGCAACAACCCTGGAATGTCAGATTTTTTATAATACAGTAACCCCCTGCTTTTCGTGGGGGTTACGTTCCATGTTTAGTGAAAAAAAGCCTAAAGATGCCTATTTTTATAGTTTAAACCCTAAATATACCCCATTTCATTTTAAACTCAGTTTAATGCATTGCCCTTAAAGAAGTAAACCCTAATTTGCCTCTTTCGGTTTAAATTACCCACGGAGATATGCATCCCGGAAGGTTGCAGCACAAAAGTATTGGGACACCGCGGAGAGGTGAACAGTTTTTGGGGACTAACCCCTGAAATACTCGGGCTAAAAATACAAATATGGGCTCGTTTGAAAGGTCTCCTGGAGACCTTGGAGCGCGGCGACTCAGGCCTGGTGTGGAATATTTAAAAAATTGCTTTCAGGTCTGTTACAGCCAGCCCTGAGTCCCCTTGTTTAAAACATCCAGAAAAAGTATATTTATTGACACAAAAAAAGCAAAAAAGGAGGATGTTTGCAGTTGCTGTGTTATTGTGGAGATTTCCACGTTTGGTTCTCAAAAATAATCTGTTTGTGACTAAATCTGTGACTCCTTATATGGATAAAACTGGTTTACTGTATTTAATAAAGCATAAATATATTTTTTTTCCAAATGTAAAAAGAAAAAATATATTTATTTTCAAATGTAAAAAGTTTGTTTTTGCTCCACGTTTCATGACTCAGCAGTTTCATTAAATTTCCACTATATAACTAATCTGAAGGATAATCATTTAATTCAACTGTACTAAAATCTCAGATTTTGTTACATTTGTGACTAATTTTCCTAAAGAATTGGATCGTAGTGAGGCTGGTTTCACACCCTGATTTGACTGCTGTTTGACTCCATTGAGCCTCATAAATACTTAGTACCATGCTGTTCTCTGTAGAGGAGTGAGAGAAAGAGAATTCTATACATTTTCACCTCTGTTCATGCCTCTCCACCTCAGGCTACATTTATAATTGAGCACTGAGCTGAGACAGGCTTCAAAAAGCCGAGGCGAGGGAACGAGAGTGGAACCGTAATGATGCTGCTCTTCGTCTCTTAATCTATATTCCAATACACTCACTGACGCCCAGGCGTCACACACTCCCCAAGCCTTCTCATATGTGTCCAGAGAAATCAGTTGTTTAGAACATCAGAGGCTCTAATAAGTGCCCGGCCTGAGGAACCCGGTCTGGAGTGAAGATCCTCTGCTTGTTTTCTTCAGAAGCTGAAAGTGTGGAGTGATGACTGGAACACACCATGATAAACAAGTTCCTGCAGGACTTCAGCTGCTGCATGACACCTTGATCACACCGTGTGTGTGTGTGTGTGTGTGTGTGTGTGTGTGTGTGTGTGTGTGTGTGTGTGTGTGTGTGTGTGTGTGTGTG
>JBBJLR010041993.1:0-12107 GCA_037577145.1 Brachypetersius gabonensis
TGTAACTCAGTTACTAACTCAGTTACTATTTGTGAGAAGTAACTAGTAACTGTAACTAATTACTTTTTTAAAAGTACATGCCCAACACTGATAATGTGTCATATATAACCCTCCTGAATGAAATCTAGCAAGTTTTAAGTAGAAACACACACACAAGTTATAAGCCGCAATCCATTTCTGGCACATGATCACTTTTTGGCAAAACACCGGTGCTGTATGATGGGCTCTGGGTCCAAAGTCCACTGGACCTTTGCTGTGTCCGTTGGCACTGCTGTAGCTTGCACTGATGTGTGCCGGCAGGCTGCAGGACTAAACGACAGAACTTACTGGAGCAGCGTCGTATCAGAAATTAGCCGCCATTCCAGTGTTAAATTATGATTTATTTTCCAAAGCCAAAGAGGACCGCAACATAAGGATGAAAGGGGTGCTGCGAGATGCCGACCCCTGATCTAGATGATTGCAACGAAGCGAATGAAGCTAACCCCACCAGGAACAAAGGCAGCCAACAAACAAAGCACAAACAAAGTAGCAAGCTAGAACAAAAGTCAAAGTGGGCAGCAAAATAGCCATACAACAGCAGCAACTCAAGCTAGCTTACCAGATGAACACAGCCAGGAAGCCAACACAAGCACAGAGAGTGTGTGTTGACAGTGTGTACACATTTAACTGGTGGTCCCTAAGATGGCACAGTAATCACTTGCAGACAACATTACACCAGTGCTCTTCTCGTCTCTTTTTCTCAATCTTCCCAAAATTACACATCTACAGTATTTGGTACAGATGAGCAGACTAATCTCATATACTGGAGAAGTGGATATAGCCAAAAATATACTTGAGTGAAAAGCAGAAAGTTTCTATATTTGAACATACTCATTTGAACATATAAAAGTAAATGTTTTTAAGAGCAAAACCATTTAGTTACAGAAAAGCAACTTCAATACTTAATTGTGTTGCCAGACCCAGCAATAAGTCATATGGAAAATTTTTGTTTGCGTGTTACGTTTAATGGGCAGAACTGATTCTTTGACAAAGCTGAATGAACCCGGTTGTGGGAACTTCCAGTTTGCACCGGATGTTTTAATTGGGGTAGCTGGTGGCCTAGTGGTTAGGGAGTTGCTCCTGTGATCAGAAGGTCGTGGGCTCAAATCCAAGGACTGCCAGTGTCATCACTGAGGTACTCTTGAGTAGGGGTCTTGAAATGAATCACATAATCGATGCATCGCAATGCAGATGTGGATGATTCTGCATCGATGCAGTGGCAGAACATCGATTTCATAATGACATTGCTTGATTTTGTGGTGGGGGCTTTAAAAATCTAGTTAAAAAGTGGTCCTTGTAGTGACTGTGGCTGCCTGATCTGAGTACAGTGCTTCTAAGACAGTGGTTGGGGCAGAGCAAAATGAGCTGCAACAACTGGAGGCTTTGAGGAAGCAGCAAATCTCTGTCTTCAAAATCATTGTGACTTGTGAGATAATTAATAACAACTAAAAATACATGCCCGGGCGCCGGGTTCCTGGCTGCCCCCTGCTTCACTTGGTGAATGGGTTAAATGCAGAGGTTGAATTTCGTGCTGTTCACACTGTGTGCAGTGGTGTGTTCAAGTATGACCAGAATGGTCACTTTCACTTTCACAGCTTCAGTCTGGTAGAGAAGTGTTTCTTTCTTTATCCCACAAGCACCACTGTCTGCTGCACAGCGCCAGCTGGAGGATCTGTGTCTGTCAAACCCCGACACAAAGCCCTATCCAGCTTTCAACTTGGCACTCAACAGTTTTCTCATTTCAAATTCTGATGTAATCACAGCTATTTTTAAATTCGATTTCCAAGACTTGGTGAATTGATTTTTTTTATAACTTGACCTACCCTTTTTAGTTTTGTTAATATTGAAGTGTTATTGTTGGGTTTGAATATATTTGATATAGACAATCCAATTCATGTAAATGTCATGTTTTTAGTTTTTATATCTGATGAGGAATATTTCATTTTATTTTTTGTTGTTTATTTTTCAGTTTTCCCCTTGAGGGGTTGCCACCTTATTATGGTCAGGGGGGTTTGCATGCCACAGTGACCCTAAGAGCTACACCAGCAGAAGCTTAGCCTTCAGGTGGGACACCTAGGTTGGACAGGTGTTAGGGTAGAGGCCTGACAAAGTGCAATCTATCACATTTCTGTCTGCCCCCTCATATATGCCTCGAGATCTCGAATCGAATTGAATTGTTGACATGATTATCGTAATTGAATCGTGAGACCAGTGAAGGTTTACATCTCTACTCTTGAGCAAGATACTGTCCCCTCACACTGCTCCCCAGGCGCTGTGTCACTGGCTGCCTACTGCCTCACTTGGTGAATGGGTTAAATACAGAAAATAATTATACACTCTGCTTTGGTGTGTTCAGGTGTGACAAATGGACACTTTACACTTAAAAATAAAAAAAGTAAGAAAGAAATATAATGTGCAGAAACTCCAAAATAAAAAGGGAGAAAAAAAGGGAGAAAACACTCATGCCCTTCAAAGTAAAAGTAATACATTTTAATAACAACAGAGGTTTTCCAAAAAAGTATTTAAAGTAATTGTAAGATATTACTGAAGTACATTTACACTTCTACTCAATGAAGAGAGACCAGGTCCTGAAAATGATTTTTTACTCCATCACATAGCTTTCTTTCCTCCTGGTGTTGCACATGATGGCACTATTTAAACGCTCTGTTAATTGTAACAAAAATCTATTTGTATTGACCCTGCCAACACAGATTATTGTGACAAGTTTCAACATCTTTGTTCAAATTTCTCTGGAACGCAGTGATCTTTATTCTAAGACACAAATGTGACAGCCATAGTTTTTAAAAGCTCAGTCCAAAGTTTAGACTTGGCAATAAAATTCACAAGAGCTGTGGATTTTCCATTTCCAGGGCTAGTTTTGAAATATTGTGGACATTTACTGTCACACTTGGTTTGAGACAGAGTTATGTTTACTAGCTACAACTTTGCTCCTACAAAAGATGGCAAAGATGGTTCCCAAAATTGCCTCTATATGTAAAGTAATTTCTGATTATAATGAGAAATATGGACTAGAGCTGACTACTTTGGAAAAAAAAATAATAATTCCAAAATTGAAAGGCCTATGACAAGAAGAGTAAGCACAGTTTTATTAGTGCAAGTTCTTTTGTCAACACGTTGGACTTTGCACTGCTGTCATGTTAACAAGCTGTGAATTACGTAATATGGTTTCGCTAAAGTCAGTATAATATATTCTTAAGGGGAAGTGCAATTATCTGCTATTTCAGTTTTAGAATACTGACGGGTATCAAAGAACATTTCATGAGATGAAATTAGGTAAGACACAAAGGGTTAATTCACAAGGAAGTAATTGGGGATAATATTATGAAACAACCATAGCAAGTGAAATTCTAATACTGTCAGGTGGTAGAAAACCTATGCATTTAATAGGGCTTGTTTATAAGGGAATCCAAACAGATATTCACAGTATGTCAGTGCCCATATGATAATTCAAAACATAATTTAGTTAGATGGTATGTCATGTGTCTGCTAGCACAGGGTCATGACAGAAGTCAACCAACATTAAGGGCTAAGCCATTACAGAATACAGTCATAATTATCCAAACCTCTGCATTCTTAACCAACAATTAAGCAAACCCAGTTGAGCATATGTAGAATGTTCACCTTGCAGAACTTAAAAGTACTTATAGGTCTTATAGCCATAGCTGTATTCCTAACCCTCTGGGAAAACATCAGAGAATGACTATTTTCAAAAATAAAATAGAAATTTACAGTATTATACAAGATAATTAAAAAGCTAACAATTTTTTTATACTTTGAAAATATTCTGCAGTCCCAACAATATTGATCACATGGGCCAGATCCGATCCGCTGGCCGTATATTTTACAGCCCTGTTCTAGAAGGTTTAGCTTAGCCCTCTGCGCAATTTAGCTCCTTTTTTCTGATTCACTCTGAACCATTCTCTCACGCACATTTTTAATATTGGGGGGGACACACTGGTTGGACGGTCTGGACCCGGGTTTGCTAGCTGTGGCTTAATTTTATCAGGGTTTTTGGGTGATGAGGGTGTGCATCTGGGGCAGGTGGCCGCAGTGATCAAACACCTTACCAAAACAGGCACGTTCAGTTCACTCAGGTGCATTCATCCTTTCCAGTTTGTGCTGAGACTGCATACTCAGTCACCATTAGGCCTAAATCTAGACATGGTCCTGCTAGGCAGCTGGTGGCCTAGTGGTTAGTATGTTGCCCCTAACCTTGAACAAGGTATCATCTTTACACCCTGCTCCCTGTGTAGCCCACATTGATTGCAGCCCCCTGAATTTCACATTGTTCACAACATGTAGTGTGTGACTATGAGGGGCCACTTTACTTTACTTTATGTCTCTGGTAGACCTATATGTTTATCATAAAAGTGTATGTATGTATTGGGGTCAGGCTTATGCAGGGCCTTGCAGCCCACAGTCTGACATGACTGGGCCCTAAGACAAAAAGACTGAAAAACACTATTAGACCCTACATATCTTTTCTGCTTCATCAGTTCCTACAGCTACCCATTATTAGTCAACTATAATTAATGAACTCTTCTCCTAGTATTGGTGCCAGAACCTATTAGGTTCTGCCTATTAAACCTTTTAGTAAGCAACTGAATCTAGTCTGTCATCAAACCGTTAACACATCACAATAATCTTTTGAAAGGTTGTCAGTTAACAGTGGAATTACAAAGCTTTGTCCTGTAGTTACATTATAAACAATCCAGAGACATTTTACAATCCTCTTTGTATTTCAAGGGCATGGATGTGTTTTAAGACATTTAAAAAATATAAAATCTAGATTAAAATCTTACCTGTCATCTACCTATTATCATTCTAAAATGTCTCTATTATTCCTCTATTATTTACTGTCAGTGCCTTTTTTCTTTCTGGTGACTAAATGAGGTAGATAGCAGACAGGGCTGTAATCTTGGTTCAGTTGCGGTATGCCACCATAAGGTCAAGGTCAGGCTTGACGATACAATTTTGTTACAAGTCAAATACATTTTAACTGCTTCACTTTTTTTTATTTGTGTATGATTTTTTGGGGGATTTATATTAATGTATTTTGTCATAATGATGGGCTTTTACTGACATAATGACAGTCCCATCTACACAGACAGACATACTACTGGGAGTGTGAGCAGTTGTAATTCGTCTGGCACACAGGAGCAAAAATAAATGCCTATTTATGTACGTAATACAATAGTATTAGGTAGATAGGTTTAATAATCTGTTAAAAGTTGGCAATGTTATACAACATTGTAACAAAGTTTTTAGTTTCATACACAGATGGAAATGGTCACATTTCCTCTCCTTCTCCAGACACATAAAGCAGGCACATTTGCACCAGTCGAATTCCATACTTTATTTTCAAATAAACACAAACAAAACAAGCATGAGAGCCAGACTCCAAAACTATAGCTTCGTCAACAAATGGTAGACAGGATTAAACAAAAGGTAATGTGATGGTTGACAAGACAACGCAGGTTGGCCACACACAAACTAAATACAGTAATCCTCTGCTTTTCGTGGGGGTTATGATCCAAGAGCACCTGCGTATAGTGTAAACCCCAATTATGCCCCCAAATATGCTCCCAGAACACTTAATTTTGTGTTAAACTCAGTTTAATGAATTACCCTTAATGAAAATGTAATGGTAAATAAATAATCAGAATCAGAAAACTTTATTGCTTAAAAAAGCATTAGCATTAACAGTAAGTATCAGCAGCGTGCGGTGAGCGAAAACCAACACTCAGACACAAAAGAAACATTGAAATAACTCTCTCTAACCACTTGTTTAGACATGGCACAGCTTACTAATACTAAATAAACTAAGACAACAGTTGAACATGGGGTGGTTAAAACAGTTTCTTTACAAGAACAAGACACTTCTTCCTCTTTTCATGCATGCTTTTCAGTGTTATTACAGTTTGGTTCTCAGAAAAATCTGCATTACACTGAATCCACAGATGCTGGACTGAGGGGTTACAGTACTGAAGCCCTAAACCCCACAAACCAATCACAAAACAGAAACACCTAAAAACACCCAAATGTGACTCATAAAAGAAAACCCATCACCACTTCATAGTAAGAAACCACAAACAAAACTCAAACAAAAAACAGAAAAACGATGGCCTCTAGTGGCCGACTACCATCACAGCCCACAGACCTGACAGAAATTAAAGCTAAATAAAATAGAACATGAAATGATTTATATATCATCAAATACACATATGGGGCATTCAAAACAGAACATTTCAAAATACACTAAAATGTAGTAATAACAATATATGTATTTTTGCACTGTGGCTCATTCATCCTGGAAAACTCTCTTCAATTTCAAAAATGTCAGTGTGGGTCGGAGGCAGGATGTAAGTGTTATATCCAGTTTTAGTAAACAAACATGGAACAAAAGCCAAACACTAACAATGGGTAAAGGGTTACACAGAAATATGAGAAAATGCAACAGGTAAATACTGAGGTATGAACACGGCACAAACCAAGGAAAGGTTAAACTGAGACATAGTCAAAAAACAGAGAGGAGTTCATGTTACACCAAAGTTATGAGAGTCTCTCTGATTAACTTATTTTAGCAGTTTTGTTTTGGGTTCTCTCCCTTCTTGGCTAATAAAATTCCAATATTCCTCAGCACACCAGTCTATAATTTCTGACCATAGTACCTTGTTCCTGATTTGTCCAAATGTTTGTGTACAAATGTTAGATGTCTATCACTTTGTTAGATGAGGAGGGTTATATGGGTACAGGGACTGAGATGATCGAGGTGCAGTTCATTGCTTGTTGTTCTCGGATTATTACCTGTGGTTCCATGAATTTTGCTTTGCATAATTAATGAAACCTCTGTACTGACAGGGATGTTTAGGCAAGACAAGCCAAGGCAAATTCATTTATAAAGCCTGATTATCATACACAAAGGAATGTAAATGTGCTGTACAGAGATAAAATAAGCATTAAAAACCATACATGGAAGGGTAAGCCACAAAACTAAACAAAATAATCTGTCTAATGGCCTTTTTTTGGGAGACTAATGAGAAAGGAATAGTCATCCCTGCATGATATAGAGGCATGAGTGTTCCTTCAAATTGTAATTTGACACAATATCACTAAACTTACTGATTTAGTAATAGCTTTAATGTGATCACTGAAACTTGCAGTGGAATTTCTGGCCGTTTTAGCACTCTAGGCAATATAACTCTCTAGGACCGTTAACAAATTTTCCCAATAGGTGGCACCCTACGCAAATTGCCTGTTTTTGTGAGGACTGTAGCATGTTGTATTCAAATTATGTAACAAAAAAGAAAAAAAAACAACATAGGTTTCATATAATCATATAATTCATTAATTTTCCAATGAATGCTTATACATGTAGTATACATCTCAATTTAAAGTAGCTATATTCACTGGAACTCTATGTTGCATTTTTATATTTTGTTTTCATTTCGTAGGGCAAGATGTCAGTGGTGTATTGGAGAGTGCAGCAGTCGATACCAGCATTCTTGAGCAATATCTGAGCAATGACATTGACTGCACTTTGTGAGTTTTGTGTTTCTTGCAGTTTTTACTCCCGCATGATCCTGAAAGCAAAATTCATTTAACATGCTACTGCATAACACGTTCATGCTACTGCAGAACTAGGTGAGACAGTAATAGTAGATCATTGCTGAACATGAATATGCTTGTTTTCTTTGGACTATTGATTGACTTTAAGGTCTAGACCATTTGCTCCAAGTAGGGAAGTCACAATATAGATACATTTCTTAAAACACCACAGGGCTGTCTGTATAGTTTTAGTTTTAGTTTTTGTATATATTTAACATTTAACTTTATTTTTCTAGCATGTTACCTGAATCACCTCCAGATTCAGCTTCCGAACCTTGTTCCCCTCCCCAGATTGCAGGTAATGTCAAATTGTTTTTGTTTATTTTATGCGTTGATGACACACAGATCTTCAGTCCCTACCCATATGTGCCGTATACAGAACAAAATTCTTGAATAACTCTCATTTCGTAAAGCCTTGTGAAGAGTACAAAATACAGGTCAATAGATTTCACCACAATATTTTACCAAAAAACATAGAGTTGCATTTTACTTGTTTAATTGTTTTACAAACCATATTTCTAAAAATGGCCATGCTGAGGACAAGAGGTTCAGTTACATTTAAATGCCTACCTGATTGCTCCGTGTAAACTGTGTTTGTCATTTTTAAAAAAACTTTTTGCCGTCTTTCATGCCCACATATCAACGAGTTTAGTTGTTTGTCATGGCTGATAAAATTCTCCAAAGCACAGACGAGAACAAAGGGCACAGTTTTGAGGCCCCATGGAAACAAACAAACAATGTGGAGCCCACTCCAGAACAGACTGAGGAAATTAGTCCATCAACCTCCACTGCCCAGCATTCTGCTTGCAAATGTTCAGTTGATAGACAATAAGGTGGATGATCTCATAGCATGAGTGACTTTTCTATAGGATGTTAAAGACTGCAACATTTTGTATTTCACTAAAACATGGCTAACCCCCACTGTGCTTGATCAAGAATGGTGAACTCCATGTGGTGTGAAGCAAAGAGAATTTCTATTCTCTCTCACTCCTGCTCTCCTAATTAGGAATAGCTGACCATCCATTCTACCTGCCTCTTGAGTTTACCGTCTAGATCCCCCCTAATGTGGATACAGGTGGGACTTTGTCTAAAAACACCCACACACTCAATGTGTTGATGGATTTAAAGCAAACCTCAAACAAGTTGTGCCGTACGTTTTACATATAATAAAATCCAGTTTTAGTCTTATGAATATACCTACTGACAATGAAAGTAATTCTGAGTAGTAGATGGTGTTCTCTCCAGATTGAAAGTGTCCAAGTCTGGTCCATTTTAGTTTGCTTATTCGTGTAGATGATGTTTTTCAATCTTCAGCACTTATCAGCTTATCATAATTGTAAAACATTACAGTGATTAATGTTTCAATGAACCTTTTTCCTAGTGATTTTGGAAAAAAAACCAAAAGAAACCTATCAGAAGTTTTTTATGAGACAGATCTTTTGCTACATAAAAAGAATGAATGCACTGGTGAGGTCAGAAAAACCAAAAGGCCTAGGAGACCACAGTAGAGAATTAAGAAATAATTTTCATAGTTAAGAAAAACCCCTCACAACATCTGACCAGGTCAAGAGCACTCTTCAGAAGGCTTATCATAATTACATTCTACAATCAAGGAACCACCTCATGAATACACACGGTTTACCTCTTAGATGCAAACTACTGGTAACACTGAAGAACAGGAAGGCCAGATTAGATTTTAGATCTTAAAAAGCCTGGCAAGAGGTAAGATTCTTTGGACAGATGAAACTAAGATCAACGGACATGAAGAGAAAAATGTGGAGAATGGGTTTCAGGGAGTGTGGGATTGAGGTACAGGCTGCAGGAGGCAGCAGCTGCTCGGGATCTGGAGGCATGTGTGCTGGCTGTTCGTGACCTGAAAGCTTGGACACTGGCTGCACTGAGGTGGACAGGGTTCTTTGAACCAGGAGACAAGGGTGCCACCGATTAAGAATTAAGGGATAGGGCTACCAGTGACGAAGTGGGAGATTGGGGGGAAGTGGTTGGGCATTATGAGCCTAAACTCCTTCTCTGAGGTGTCCTCTGAGACACAGACTCAATCAAGTGAGAGACTGGTTCACAAACCAAGAGGAATGAAAACTGTGTCCAAAGCCAGTTTTTGTTTTAGTGATTTTATATTTACTACAAAGCATGAGATAAAATGAAATAAGAGTGGAAAGGTACAGTTAATGCAAGGTTGCCTGCATTGCCACATACGGTATCTTCAGCTGTGACTAAATGTAATGTTCCCTAAATATAGTCCTTTATCTAATTCTTAACTAGATTAATGTTCTGCTCCCTTATATTCAAGAAACATTCTTACTACTATTTTACCTATTCACACATTTTACTCTATAATAATAGAAAAATACACTCTAAAGCATATGTACCCAATATTTTGATGGTATCTGGATCTGGACACAATTTTGGTTCTGACAGTTCTTTTGACAGGTTGACAATAGTATAGAGTACAGACTATAGAGTACTGGGCAAAATTCTTTAGCCACCCCTAAATTCTTTATTTTTTTGCCTTGAATAACATTGTTGCTGCAAAATACTATATTTATTCCTGTCAAGCTGTATATTTAGCATACTATGTAGGTTAAATGAATTGGGAACAAATCTTTTACTCAGACCTGCTGCAAAGTGCCTAAATTTACAAGGTGCCTAGGTAGATAGGTGATGCAACCACTAAGCACTAAGCATTGCCAGTATACTAATCATCAGCCTGATCATCTGGTTCATGCCTTAGGTTAGATGGAATTATGCTTGAATGATTCATACTTTTGTCACTAAGTGGCGTGACAAATAAAACATTCCTCTGAAACTGGACAGTTACGAGGACTCAAAATGAAAGCATTTAAAATGCCTTCAGAAAGCCTGGAGAACTGTTCCACAAGACAACACAAAAAAATGCAAGAAAGTGACTTTTTGGAAGCAACATATAAATAAATGGGGGACGGCTCAAGATGTTTTGCAAAAGTAATATACTAATTATAAATACCATCAGTGATCATTCTGCTGTTCAATTCTTCTTTAGATGTCCGCTTAGCTTCTGCCTGGTCCACTGAGCAGATACGAGATGAAACTATTGGCCCAGCAGGATGGTTTATTGCAGCTTCTTCCTGCCACCCTAAAGGAGAACTACACGAGAACTATGGAGCACCTAGTCAACACCATCATGGTATAGCCATGAACCATATAAAGACCAGCTCACCTACATTAACTCAGGGTACATGTGACTCTCCTATACAATTCATAAGACCAGCTGAGGGCAATGCTGAGGCAAGCATGCCATCTACACCACCAGTGCACAAGGCAAGCCAAGACATACAACATCCTTCCGTAGCTGCCGTAGAAGCCAGCACCTCCACTGCTTCCCCATGCCTCTTGCCCCATGCAGCATGCCGGGACCTATACACAGCCACCAAACCTGGCCTGAACACAGAGTGAGAAATGTTTCTCTTCAGCTTGTGTAGTGGTTTGAATCCTGTTGAGTTTCTGGTGGCTTAGCCACTAATGTCCTCATTGTTGCTACTTGCTTTCACAGGCAAATTGCACATGAAAGGAAGAAAAGAAGGCTCTCAGACTCTTTTGAAGGAAACATAGGCCAGTGTCAGTGGGGTAACTCAGTTTGGAACACGTCTTCATTTTGTGAGTAGCCATTACTGGTGTCTTAGAAACAGAGAATGAAGCAAATTGTTTTTAAGATGTTTTGAGGTTTTTGTTGTGTTTTTTTTTATCTTGTAGTAAATCCTGAGGATGGGGCATGTGATAGGGCATGTTATGATGGCGATGCCCATGGGGCAAGTCCTGTGATGGGGGCATACCAGTTACTGACATGGGACCAGTATCAACCCAATCAGTGGGGCACCCTCTACAACAGTGGTTGTCAAAAACTGTAAGTTTTTCCAGATACATTAATGTTACCTCTGTTAAATATGGTAAGCTTTCTCTCCTACACCACTACACAGTGACAGTCTTTTTATTGGTTATGTTTAATTCAAACACAAGTATAACCAATTATTGATTTTATTTATGATTGATTTTTTTTTCAATCAAACAGAATAATGAAAGATGTAGTATTTTTGTATTTATTCAACAATTCAACTATTTCAGTGTGCTTACCCCCTTTATCACTGCTTGCAAATATATAATAATATCCATAATACACTCAATTATTATATACAAGGAATTTGGTTCCGGTTGATCGTGTCTCTCAAACACAACAGTATAAAACACAACAATATATAAACACCACAATGAACAATATCCTGAGCAATATAATAAACAATAATATACCTCCAGTAAACCTCCAGTTTTATGCGGATCGGGACTCGCCGGTTCCAGTCACACGCGGGTTTATTTCGAGAACGAAACTGATCGTTTTACGCGGAAATATTCAAAACAACGCGGAACCTGCAAATATTCTCTGCTTTTTT
>JBBJLR010042023.1:0-12106 GCA_037577145.1 Brachypetersius gabonensis
TCTCTCTCTCTCTCTCTCTCTCTCTCTCTCTCTCTCTTACTCTCGTGCTCTCTCCCTCTCTCACGTCTTAACACTTGCACATATCTACACACACACACACCCAACACACACACACATATACGGGGATGAGTGCATTACTTTTCCTCCGCTGCCGTGCTGCCCTGCTTGGGCTAATAATCCACCCTGCCTCCCCTCCCTCTCCTTCACTTCGCCCGCCCTCCCTCCCGTCCCAGCTGGTTCCTGTCAATGCTGACAACAGGAATGCCTGTCTGCTCAGGCCAGCAGCAGTGATGGCTAGCAATACCAGCCTGTGGCAGACTCATTACCAAGAATGTGATTTTGGCCCGAGGATGAGGCAGAGCGAGAACCCCATAAGCACTGAGTGAGGGAGAGGAACCGACTCTGTTCATGTAATTGATTAAGCCCGTTTTAGTGCTGCAAGGATGTGTCACAAGAAGCTTTGCTGAATCCCGCTGCAGTGCAGGACTCAGACTACCTTGCGAACCACATCGTATGCTGGTCTTATCTAACTATGGTGCAACTGAGAAATGCGCCTCTGAACACCCTTGTGCAATGGAGAAGTGGGCGCTTAGTTAGCATTTCTGACAGTCTGCCAGGGCACATTTGTTTTGTTTAAGGCAGATCAGGACTAAGAAGCTTTTTTTTCTAATCTTCTTCTCCACTGCTAAACTTCAGACACACCCATACACACACATGCAGTCTAGGGCAAAGACTGAGAAAGCCAGCATATGGTACCTGCAGCTGGTTTAATCTCCCTCTCCTTTGCCTTGCTACTGTCTAGCCTTGTTGTCTACATAGTCATGACTATCAGTACAAGTGCACCAGCTGTAATTATTTATCCAAGAATGTTTTTGATGATGTGGAAAGTGCCAGTGCTGAGGAGGCTTCAGCACCCCTATATTTTAGAAATGTTTACTGCAACTGCAAAAACAAGTAAAAAAATAATAATATACTGCTCTGGGAGAGGCAGAGATTTTGTGTGCTTGTGTGAACTACAGCTGGCCTTCTGTGTGCACTAGTAGGGATGGTTTAAAGGGCCAAACTGGGGAAATGTATTAACAGCATTAAAATGTACTAGGCTTCGTGATTTATCCCATTTATGCTTTAACAAGAGCTTTATTAACACATGCATTTTGACAACAATAGAAGTTTTCTTCATGTATTTTCAAAATATGCAGTATTTTGCACTGTTTGAGGTAATGCTGCATCTTCATCCCAAGGAAGCCTGATACTTGCTTTAAACAACTGTTGACTGGTTGCTAAAACACAAGCAGATTTAAAAAAAAGTTGAGAAACTGATTGCCTCACATTTTTAGTAAACTGCAAATAAATTAGCTAATTAATATCACATTTTAACCAACGTCAATTTAATTTTCTTAAGCACCACATAAATTCTGAACTGAAATTTTAAACAAAATGTAGTTTCTAAGTAATATTTGCAAAAACAACTTTGCTGCATAATAATGATTTTAAAACCTTAAACTTTATCTAGATTTTATGCTAAATCTTATCTTATGCTAAATGGGAATCTTCAAAGTGTGGCTTGACTATGGCAACAATTCTGATTGGTCAGCTCAGGAGATCCGGCCTGAGAGAGCGCAGAATGCAGGATGTGCCTCAGCAGAGGTAAGATCATCTTATCTCTAGCCACATTACCTTGACATGTTCTAGTAGTTATAAACTATTCAAACCTATTCAAAAACAAATAAAATGGTACAGTGTATGGCATGACGTGCACTACTATGGATACTTTAGGGTGTCAGACTGCAGCATTAAAAAAGTGTATAATTAGAACTTCAGGCTTGACTTTAACACATTCCCGCGTGCTTGTTTGCTTGCGTGTAAACTGAAGCGAAATCACGGTTAATTCTACTGCCCCTGACCAAGACAGCAGGATGAATGAGAGGTAAGATTAGGATTAGAGGGCTCAGTGTGAATCATGAGATAAAGGTTACACTAGCAGACGTGCTGGGATCATGGACAGAGCCGTCCCAAAGCACGTCTTTCAGCTCAACTACTCAGTCATTCAGTCACACTGTGTGCACAAAAGAAAGCTTGACACTGTCCATGGCAATGTGACCCCAGGAAACCAAAGGACTCATTTTCTGTAGAGCCAGTAGCCGTGACACTTGTTGAGGCACTGCAGAAAGAAAAAACGCACACACATAGACACACACACACACGCACACAGACACAATACACTGACAGATCTCACCTGTAAACCCTGGAGGGCAAACACAGTGATATGCATTGATCATGTCTTCACAGCTTCCACCATTTTTGCATGGCATGGATTCACACTCGTCTATGTTAACCGAGCAGTTTTCTCCTACAAAACACGACGAGAAGGTATTACTGTCAGCACCCCTTCAAAGATCTGTCTTAACAGTTTATTACAACTTACAAGCAATTAGAGTTGAACAGTGTGTCAGGTAAATGAGATTTTGTGTCTGTAGTAAGGCTTTAGCAAATCTCACCTGTAAACCCAGCCTGGCAGCGGCACAAAAAGCCAGCAGCGTGTTCATAGCTGAAGTTCACGTCCAGCAGAGGCAGCACGCCGTAGTGGCTCTGGTCTGAGAGCTGGAAACAGTCACCGCCATTCTCACATGGCTGAGCTGCACACTCATCCACGTCCACCTCACAGTTCTCCCCCTCGTAGCCTAAAGCAGGAGAGAAATCGCTTTAATTCAGAGTGAATTAGAATCACTAAAAGATAGTAATGTGTCAGTGTTTCATAACATAAGGTTTCATAACATGGCATGAGGTTTTAAGATTTTCCTAATTACTGGTATTACTGATCTGTATATGCTGTTAAAAAGATTTTCTATACACACAAATAATTAGGATATAATCAAAGTTTTATACAGCTTTTCATATGAAAAAATTGCTTTAAGAAGATTTAGCCATAAAACACTTCCTAAAATGTTTGAGAGGTGAAACCCCATCATGTGTAGCACCACAGGTGGTTATAGATAGTAAATAAAATAGCTAGACATTTCCATCGTACATAAAATGGTTTGGTTTTGAGTTCAAATAGGAATTAGAATCAACACTGAAATATAAAAAACATAATTAAACAAGACTGCTAATGTATTTACCATTATACAATTATTGAAAATAAAGTATATGTTTCATTTTATAAACTATTTTGGATAGGGGTATATAGATTGTATGTATTGTTCTTATAAAAATTTGTCTGTGCAACTATCCATTTGTGAAGGGACTGTGGGTTGTTTTTTTTTTTTCGAATAATGATGAAAAAGAGAGGCAAATGAGAATGCACTAAATATAAATCTACAATGTAGAAATGTTTTTTAAATATACTGTTACTAAAAAAATTGATTTATGTAATGTGCTTTTTCCTAAATTAAAAGTGAAAAAGAAAAAAAAGAAAAAAAATGGGCTAATGAGAATGCATTGAATATAAACCTACAATGTAAAAAATGCTTTTAAATGTGTTGAATGACAATGTTTCTGCCTTTCCTTTCGTACAGGCCATGATGGGAATGCAACTTTGTGAATGAGGGACGTCATTCCAAGAGTAGGACCTGATTGGTCCGGATTACTCAAACAATCAATCTAAGGGTGTGGTTGAATTTACCTGATGAAGGTCTAAGACGGAAACGTTGTAATATTTATAAATAAATAATTGCTTGCGAATTGGTCAGTGTGTGGGGTTCTTTCTCATTTCCTCATTAACCAATTTGTAAATGATTTCCTGGTAACTGGTTTAATGAAAAAAAGAAGAAACGCTGAGAAAAACCAAGAATCAAAAAGGCAAACCAATTCTCCTCAGTTCAACTCCAAACATATCAACAACAGCACACAAGCAATAGCAGTAACACAGAGGATATTAACGAATGACTAAAGAAATACAGTGAACCCATCATCAGTATTCAAATTAGCCCATAAAAAACAATCACTAATCTCAGGGGCTGTTCAGAGTGCCATGAGGACGTTAGTGTGAACAGGTGAGGAAATCACTACAGCAGGCGTACAGTTTCTAAGACAGGCTGGATATATGTTGACAGAGTTGGGTTAAAAATCCAGGAGATCTGTCTGAATGAAGCAGGATTATAGACTGAATAGATGCACCTCTGAGAAAGACAAGACCAGCATCATCCACTGAGGAGAAAGTAAGTGGAAGATGATCATTAAGTAGAAGATGATCATTAAGTAAGTAGAAGATTATCATTCATCAAAGATTATTGTAAACTCCAGCATTTACTCACATTGATTTAACCCCCTTGCATTTACATACAGTGTTTATAAAATATTATTTATCTTTACACAGCTAATCTTCTTCTTAAGCCCTGATAAATTTAACAGGTTTGGTAAATATCATCTGCTTTTGGCACCATAAACTATATCTGCTGCACAGGAAAAGAGGCACTGAGAGAATCTGCAACTGCATATTCTGTACTCTAGAGGGCAATGTTTGCTCAAGTTTGGCAGAAAAAAAAGCCCAGGCCACTCAGGTCGCATCAGAGCATCGGGCCTATAGTGAGAACATCTCAGTATAGCTACGAACTTCTCAGTCCTGAGATTCACTCGCACAGTTTAAGCAGGAACTGATTAACGCGACTGAAAAAATGTGAATAGCCAGTGTATGCCCAGCTTAAAAGGACAAAAACACTACAAAATCACTCTCACTAAAGTATAGTATACGAATGTGAGCATTTACCATGACGTACATTAGTGAACTCTTTTTAATCACTGGCATTATTGGGTTATATTAAGAGGGAATATACCATCAAATGATTAAGAAGAAATCGCTTAGAGTGCTTTAATGAGAAAGTCACCATCCTCAGAAACTGGGTATACTGATGTTGGAGACTATTTCATATAGTTTTTATCTGAAAAAAAACATTTTTGAGATTTTTGCCCTACAAGGTATCCTCAAAATGGCAGAGAAGTGAAACTTCATCATCAAGACATGTGTAGGTTCATTGGAGGTTTGGGATAGTAAAATAAAAATAGGCTATATCTGAGCTGAGTTTTCGTCTTTAAATTATAATTAGAAACATCACTGAAATATAACAAAAGATAAAGAGACCAGACTGCTATTGCCATTGAACAACTGTATATAAAAGAATAAATATTTCATAAATGATTTTTGGGGTGGTTCTACGCATAAAGATCCTAAGTGGTGGTAGAAAGGTAGAGATGGGCTCTACCAAACTAAATTTTGGCATCACACTGCCTGACACAGAGACAGACATGTGTTGTAGACATGCTGACCCCTGGTTCCTTTCACCAATATTGTAAAAAATTGCAGAATTCTCTACACCGAACCATTTCACATCAAAGTTAATGCAAGAAAATAATAATAAAGTGTAAAACACTCAGCAGGAGTTTACCTGGCCAACAGTGGCAAGTGTACTGGTTCACTCCCTCCAGACAGGTGGCTCCATGCTGGCAGGGGTCTGACAAACACTCAGGTATGTCCTCCTCACAGACGTCCCCAGTGAACCCTGTTCCACTGCACTCGCACTCATAACTGCGATGCACACAGAAAAGTTGTGTTATATTGGATCCAGATGAGAGAACCTTCATTCAGTCGAATGATTTGGTCTCAGTCAAGTATTAAAATAGGCACCTACATTTGAACCTCACTCCGATGTGTACTTTAGCATCAAATCTCAAAATCCTAATATTTAATCTTCAGAAGAACCATTCAGGACGAACATGGTGGGGTACGTGGTACTGTGAATTGTGGGTTTAAAAATATGGATGTACAAGAAACAATGTATCGTTTAATTATTGAAATTTGATTCCATTAATATCAATGTTTTATTAAATGTTTATAGTATATTGTAAGACTAATAGAAGACAAAGATGCCGTTCTTTGTTAATGTTGTTCTGGTGAGACTGAGGTTCTTGTTAGGGGCATCGTTGTTAGATTTAGTCGAAATCAGATGACTTGGGCTAGATTTTTCATTCAAACGGAAATTAGAATAATAGTGAAAACAGACAATGAAACAAGACTGATAACATTACACTTGTTTTCCATTGTGCAATTGTTAAATATATGTTAAATATCATTTCAGAAATGACTTCTTATATTGTCTTTGTTGTAATGAGCTTAAGTATGTCGGTAGAAAGGTAGAAATGGGCGGGCCACTCAACTAAATGAAAATTTCCCATCACACGGCCTGAAACAGTGATTTACATTACACTTGAATGTTCATTCAAATGCTCGGTTGGTGTGTGTTGTTTGTGCTCATTAATGAGGCTGATCTGGCAGACGGATTAGTGAAAGTGAATCACGTTCACAAACAATAGACTAAGGGTGACAAATGAGTCACTCTCAAAGACATCCAGTGTAATCTGATGAGTCATAACTAAGGCAGAATCAACAGCCTCTCGCTGCTCAGGATCAAAGTTTTTGCTCTAATTACACTAAAAAAAGAAAAAAACATCACATACTTAACAGTACGTCTCATTAATAAAAAGAACAATATCCCTTTTAGTGAGAGATCTATTATGAACCTGTGCATTTTTATGGAGGAGTTCTTCACTATTAGCTTAGTGCCACAGCAGTGCATGGCTTAGTGATTCACTGCTCTAACCTGATACAAAACATTGGCAAGATTACACCGTGTTTCCCTGGGACTGGCCCAGAAGAACACTGGAATGCTGCCCTACAAAGACAAAGAGAAACTACCAGGCCTGTCACTCTCACTTCTCTACATTTCATACCCCTGCCTTTAAAGGCTAAACTGGTTGACCGACTGTTTATTAGCTGTTGTTTCTTAGCTCTCCAATGAAGACAAAGTTGAGCTCATATAAATAAAAACAAGAACTGATATAGCAGCTTTCTAAAAGTGTTATAGTACCAGTCAAAAGAACTGTTCCTGTTTCAGTACGACCCCTGAAGCGTCTCAAAATGACATTTTCTGTTATTTACATGTGTCTACCTCAACCAAACGTCACCCATGTCGCATTCTAAATATGATTGTTAAAGCTAAGAACTATGGAAAGTAATTGTGACCAGGTGAATATGTGATTACTCATGGAATGCCTAGATCTGCAAAAGATGAGGAAAAACAGCTTAGAAGATTTGTTCAAAATTTACTGCAAGTTTTTACATTCTTCATTTTGTTTAAAATGAAGCAGAGACAAACAAAGAACCTTTAAAGGTAAAGTCCCGACTACAATCACTACAACCTGTAGGTCATCCCCACATGGGGACATGCCTTACATGCCAGGATATTACAATTGTTGAATCTTTTGCGTACCATGAAGGATTTCAAACCTTTGATCTTGTAATTTGGATGTGAAGCAATTTATCAATGGACCTCAAGCACAGTTCATACCATGGCTTCCAAAATTCTTTAACATATTATCGTCAACAATGTTATAATAACATGGTTCTTTAGACTGTAAAGAACACCACAAGGAACCAATCAAGAAACTAGGCATCAATAATCAAACCAAAACCTAAACCAGCACGATCCGAGATTCTGCAAGCTGACGGCGTTTGAAGGTTTTTGATAAAAAATGTTTAAAAAGGGCTAAGTTAGGGCTAGTCTCACACTTTTTTTCCTGACTAAAACACAGTCTGTATGATGACTCTTACCCGTTGACCATATCGATACATGTCCCGTTGTTAAGGCAGGGCACAGTCACGCATTCATCAATGTCCACCTCACAGTTGATGCCTTCAAACCCAGGTGAACACTCACAATAGTAAAGCCCCACAAAGTCATGACAGGTAGCACCATTCTGGCATGGAGTCACCTCACACTCATCTATCTCCACCTCACAGTTCACTCCTGCAATGCAAATTGCAACGATTAAACAGTGTGTTGTCATCAAGTTTAATATTGGCATCTGCAGTGTGTGGTGGTGTCTGCATAGGTGGTATACTGTGCCCACAATTTCCACAAATAATAAAGAAAACTTCTAAGGGAACCTTTTTAACAGCCATTTATAACATCACATATTGCTAAGTGACAGGGGAACTGACAAATGTGACTCTCAGCCCTCTGAGACACTGTAAAATAAATGCAAACTTTTACAGTTGTGAGCTTTAGATAAAAAATATGGAGCGTATTTCACATGTTTCAGATATCTTTAATCTAGAACGACAAAATTGCTAAAGGGAATCACAGAGTTAGCTTTGCACTGCAATAACACTGGGTAACACCTTTTTGTGAAAGTCTGTTTCATTGCAATTTTTGATGTTTTCAGAAAATCACATCAGTTTTTCCTACCTTCAATGGTTCAAGAGAATTGTATGTATATTTTTCATTATATGGTTGTAATACTACGATTATTTTCATATTAGTTTCACTGATGCATGTGTCAGCCTCATAGCTCTAATGCCAAACTAAAGAGGCTCATTCCACATTACATAGTGTATTTGTATAACTGTGTCTTGAATCTTGAAGCAAACATCAGGCAACAAATATGTCTTGGCTGTATGACTACATTTAGGGTACAAGAGAAAAAGTGTGTAAATTGAATTTTAGAAAAGCTCTTCCAACAAAATCAACAGCATCCTTACCTTTGAAACCTAAGAGACACTCGCAGACGTAGCGGTCCTTCTCGTTGATACACGTCCCGTTGTTCTCACAGGGTCGAGACGCACACTCATTAATGTCTATCTCACAGTGGTAACCTTGAAACCCAGGCACACAGAAGCACTGATACACATCGATGCCGTCCAGGCAGATGGCGCCGTTCTGACAAGGCTGGGACAGGCACTCATCAATATCCTGTTCACAGTGGCTCCCCTGGAAGCCTCGGGCACACTGGCACTCATAGCCGCTCGGCGCCCACACACAGGTGGCATTATTAAAGCACGGGTCGTCCGAACAGCCTCTCACACGCGTCTGGCAGTCGTCACCGCTGTAGCCACTGGGACAATAACAGGTATATCCATTAATTCCGTCCACACAGTGGCTCTTAATGCCAGTGCAGGGGTTACTCTCACACTCGTCTGCGTTCAGTGTGCAGTCTGGGCCTCCAAAGCCCTCAGTGCAGGGGCAGGTGAAGTTCGCTGTTCCGGGGGTGCTGATGCAGTTTGGACAGTCAGCGTCAACACAGGCATCATATAGAAGCTCACAGTTTTTGCCCTTGTACATTAGTGGGTCAGTCGGACAGATGCACATATAGTCCATCACGTTATCTATGCATGTGCCTCCGTTTTGACATGGAGAGGAGAGACACGTGTCTGCAGTCACTGAGTGGAATACTCCTATGGAAAAAACAAAGACACTGTCATTTTCTTTATAGTAATAACACACTTAGCTCCACACCTGATACTGCGTATATAATTCTACATTCTCATATGTTGAACAAAAAAACTGAGCTGTTGTACAGGAGCCATTGCATCTAAAACAGCCAGTATCAGCAGAAAGTGCCATAAAGGAAAACAAAGTATGAATCTGCTCCTGTGACAAATATACCAGAATAAAATAAAATTGGTCACGTGACAGTATCCACAGTGTAGCCCAACGATAACATATAAACAACAAGTTTCCAAATTATAAAGTTGCGGTACCTTTACTCTGAATAATTGCATATATGGTCTGATGATAATCGAAGGTTATCATTGGGCCATTAGCTCACTTCAATGACTTGTCTTTGTTTTTGTTCTTTTCAGTCTTCAGGCAAAGATTATTTAGGAACCTGAAAGATACATATAGAAGAAAGCTGTGCTCCTTGTCAAGTCATGTAGCTCTTGTTTAAGTTGTGGCTTCAGAAACATGAGGCCATGGGATCAAACCCAGGTCTTTAGTTTGAAGTCTGTCACACTTCATCTGAAAGTCATATATCTTAAACAGCTTGTCAAGTCCAGTAACTCACTGGCTTTAGCTGTGGTCTCAAGCTTGGAAGGTTGTAAGATCTAATCAGTGTCTTACTTTTATACTGTCTTGCACATCATATTCATCTGAAAGTAAAGTATCATTAAAAGTTTCTTAGGTCAGATATTTTTTTGATTCTGGAGGAAACTGCTAATGGACTGTTGTTTTGAACCATCTGCAGTTACCAGGTTTTTTTTAAGTGTGGTGCTCTGGCTGGTCCTTTGGCTTCTTGCTGACAGAACACGAAGATCTGGACTGACTGAATAGAAGAATGACTCTATGAGCTCTGGAAAAGATCAGTGGCGGATAAATGAAAGATTACAGTGTGATTTTCTGCAGGGTCTGATGACTCCATTTGTTTTGTAAACCTGTTTCTCTAACAGCATCATGTGTTTCAATCAAAAGTAATAATGATTTCAAATTTGCCCAAGAAACTGTTCCAGTTTCATGAGTGTAGAACTTATGGTTAAGCACCACTTGTCTTTTTATGGAACATATATTATTCATTCTAGACAAGGCTGAAATCAGTATTTTGAGCTGATTAGTTGCATTAGTTGGACTTTAATCTAAAGTTGGTCCACCAATTGTTGCAAATATAATGCTCTAGACTCTGAGGGTAACTTCTTTAAAAAACTAGATAAACCATGAATGTCCTGCAGTAGCAAATAGCTTTGGTTTTATATTTGATTTGATTGCATATTTGACTGTTTAAGTTGAGATTTACAAGAAATATTTAATCTGCAACCGTGTAACTATGTTAAAGGGTTTTGTTTAAAGTGTTTGCAAACCTTAGAAATGTTGAAAAATAAAGAGGGCAATACACTACTTTTCAATTCATTATTTAATTTTGCGTATAACCCCATCCCCCCACCCCCTCCCCCCAAAAAATTGTGATTAATCACAGAAAAGCCATGCGATTAATCATGATTTAAAAATGTCATCGTTGCCCAGCATTAGTGTTAACATTATCTTCCATTTAACTGTAGAGGATTTTGCCTCAAAAATATCTGTTTTGTCACCATCCCCACCCCCCTCTTATTTATCAGTGAGAGAAAACACTCAGTTAGCTCTGACAGCTCTTCTAATTCTGTGTTTCACTCACAAATGTGTTGCAGTAGTGCAACGGGAGAAAGTGATTTCTCATTGTCAATGACTTTGAACCATTGTATCTTTTAAAAGAAACACTAAATCAGTCAGCATTAGCATATGTGTCTACATCCCTATGTGTGAGACATGAAGGCAGACAATGAAGCCGATCAGGACAAAAGGAAATTGTCTGCTGCATTCTGCTCTGAAAAAGGAAATGTTCACATATCATGCATGTCTTTTGGCAGATGGCGGTTTTCATTAGGCCCATGTCCCCTCTCAGTAAAATCATACTGAAAAGCTTTAGTGTGCAGAATTACAACAGATTGATCTCAACCCCCTAAAGAGTTTAGAGGTATGCTGAAGCCTCCAGGACAGGACCTGTACCCCTTCCTGAGAGAGCTCCTCCACTGAGAAAGTTCTGAGAAATGAACCACAGGCCTGTTGGAGTGAGTGGAACGCACACAAACCCTGCAGCGGACGGCATATTCTGTTTCTTAATTAATAACTGACCTATATAATAATGAGCGGCCTGTATTACAATGGACCAGTCACGTAGTGCTTTGCTACATCTCTGGCACTTTTTTCATTTCAGATTCAGTCTCATCTTGACTTTCCCATCAACATCTTCACTTTCCTCCTTTTTTTCTTACCCAGTTTCACTTAAATAGATCCTTTCACCATGGCAACCAAATTCCAAGAAAGAAGCTGGCAAAACATGATCAAGGGAGCTTCCCAACAGGACCCCTGAGTTTTAATCCTGGTATGACCTCGCCTGCCACACACAAAAGTTCAATGAAAATATTCTAGTGTGTGAATTTACACAGCCATACATTCAAAACAAAACAAAAACAAACAAGACCACGGGTTACCCCGAAATCCTGTTTTGATTAAAAGTCTAAAGCTGTCCTTAATGAACTAAAGGGTACAGTGAGGCTTCTTGCTTACAGGCATTTAATATACAGGACTTTTCTTTTTCATTGTCTCAGTAGGGAACATATTGTATTCAAGCCACTGCTCACTTGTTGGGCCACCTGGTTGTTTTTGGGCATCTCTATTATCATTAGAACCTGTCTAAAATGACTCATTAGGTCAGTTATGATGATAGGGGGTGGTGGTGGCCTAGTGGTAGGATACTTGCCTCCGGACCAAAAGGTCACAGGTTCGAATCCTACCTCCAGCAC
>JBBJLR010042080.1:0-11873 GCA_037577145.1 Brachypetersius gabonensis
GACAGTCGCCAGCACGTCGCAGGGCCACATATAGAGACAGACAGCCATTCACGCTCACATTCACACCTACGGGCAATATCGTCGTGATATCGTCATTGTGCAATATTGTCCAATCACAGCGTTTCCCTGTGGGGACCAATCACAGCGTTTCCCTATGGGGACCAATCACAGCTCCAGGCAAGTTACTGGGTGTTTTGAGGCCTTCATGTAATCCGACATTTCTTTTTTTAATCATTAATGGTGTTGGCGAGTCAATGTATGAATGGGGGGGTTAAACTGCTGTAGCCAGAATAATGAGACATATTTAAATGTGTTGTTTTTGTGACATCACAAAATTATGATTTGAAAACAGGCTGTTTTAGAAGCCTATTTTCCATACAGTATAAGAACTGCATGAAGAGGGTGGAGTAGATGTACCATTGAAAAAATCTGAGCCTTTTTAATTCCGAAAAAGTGATTTAATGTCTTTAAAGGCATCACAATTGCAATATATAGCAACGAAATCGCGATACTGATATTTTGTCCGTATCATGCAGCTCTACTAGTGGCACTATGGGCAAATAAACGAGTGCAGACGCAATTCAATCGGTCACGTTAAACCGGAAGAAGCCCCGCCCACTAACCTCCGCGGAGGCTTTAAAAGACTGTAATAAAGTCATCAACAAATACTCAAGGCACACGCAGCTGATCCTGGGAGTTTAAACAGCGTTTTTCCGATGATAAACATCCTTTCAGCTCGTATTTGAGGATTTGTCTCAGTCTAGGCGCCGCCGTTAAAAGAAACCTCTCGAGACTCTCATGCAAATTTACACCTGCTTTTAAAAGGCGAGGCGAATGTGCATCAGCTGTAGGTGCAATATCTCCACCCACTGTTTTCCGCGGTCCTCCCACGTTCCCAGAGGCTTGATTGAGGGAAGATCACGGCACATAAACCGCAGCTCAGGTGACAGTTCTGCGCGTACAGCGCTACCAGAATGTATTAGTGGTGAATATATTTATAACTTCACTTAAAGGAACAACAAAATATCAGATTCACACAGTTTCTCCCAGATTCTAGATGCAGTGGATCAGCCAAGACTTCCTGAGAGTCAAGATTTTGCCTCTTTAGCTCTTTAGTTTAGAAATGAGCCTAACTTCACCAACTCTAGAAATAAGTAACTACCCAGACTCCCTCAAACCACATCTAGCTCTTCATACAGGTAAGACAGAATAGAGTATGTGGTTTAGGGCACAGCATGACTTACTGTGAGCACAAAATGAACACAGTGTGGCCAAATGCTGCCTTTTTTTTACACAACAGGGTCTGTTTTCCCAAAGCACCTCAGGAGCAGGAGTCCTAGTGTCGTCTGACTGCTTCAGTTCGTTTTTACAGCTCACAGTAAATCACACTGTGTCTGAAACCACGTCCAGATCTGTCTCCCATTGAGCTGCAGGACCAGCTGGAGACCCACTAGATCCAACTGATCCAGAACATCATAAACAACTGGTTCTGCTGGAGAAGGTGCTGGGAGGGTTTGCACACGTTATTTCTGAAAACTGCCAGAAAGGATGTGGAGGATCTGTGCTGCTGTGATAAAGGCAAGGAGGGCAATTTTGATTAAACTCATACAGAAACTCCATTAAACTGCACTTACAGAGAATATTTTCTTCCATCAAACTTCAAAAGCAGTCAGTTGTGTTTGTTTTAAGCATTTCTAATGTACTAAAAGTTTGAAAGAGCAGTGTGTTGCACCCAAACTTCAGGCCTGTAGTGTAACTTTGGAAACTTGCCTTGGCTGATTTGGGCTGAGGGGGTGGGAGGGGGGGGGGGAGGGGGGTTGGGTTGATTTGACTTTTCTCCAAATTACTGCTTTAATATGAGAAGAGAAATGAAAAAGATAAGGCATAATCTCACACCAGCTGGGTGGGGGTCTGTCGTTGGGACAGCTGAAGCGCGAATGCATCCGAAAGGCAGACGAGAAAGTTGCCAAATGATTCGGATTCCTTTTCCAGGGAGCGATCTCCATGGAACTGAACTGACTTCTTTAAAAATAATAGCGTGAACCCTCACCGGGGGCTGTTACCAAGGAATCTCTGCTAGTTTTTGTCAGACGCAGGCCTAGCACTAAATACAGGTGTAAATGGGGTCTGGGGGTCAGAGCTGGGAGCTCAGTCATCTCTCAAACCACCTCGGGTGGTCATCAATGACGCATATGACCTCATAACATCTGTAGTGTGAAAAATAAAGTGCCCTAAAGTGCCCCAAGGACCTCCTTAATCAACACAGCAGGGAGGAAAGCAGCTGCGTAGCTTCTCTCCGCTTTGATCACGACTTGCGTTGGCAGTTCATGCGCTCTAAACCATTATGCATTCTCTATTTAAGCACTTTATGTATTGGTGAAATCTCAAATTTGCAGAGTGTTCCACTGATCCCAAATATGGTCGATCAGCCAAAGTGTTTTAGAGTCCAAACTTTGCCTCTTCTGTTACGGAGCTAATGTTGCCGACACTAGCAGTCAATAGGGCTCCAAATCTGTTCTGTTAATACATTTACAAAACTTTAAACGCCACAAAAACACATCCAGCTCTTTATTAAGGCGAATCGAACTTGTGGAAGTTGTTTAGGACGACTTTATGGCTTAATGTGGTCTGTGGAAATATAGTCGATCACTGTCACTACTGCACAACAGGGTCTGTTTTCACAAACCATCTTAGGAACAGGAGCGCTGATCTAGAATCACTTGTAACAATGAACCTCATCTGTACAGACTGGTTTAGAGTCTAGATTTTGCATTTCTAGTTTAGAAGTGGAGCTAGAACTGCTAGCACTCAAAAGTCACCCAAATTTGAACCCCTTCAAACCACGTCCAGCTCTTCATTAAGGTAGATCAGAGTTGTGTTTGTAGTTTAGGACACAGTTTGACTTACTGCAAGCTGAAAAATGAACATGACGGTGCCTTTTTTGCACAACAGGGTCTGTTTTCACAAACCACCTCAGTAGCAAGAGTATGGAGATGGAACTGTTGTAACAATAACCCTCACAAATACGAAGGAATCTAGTACTCTAGCCTCGTAGCTCCAGTTCTTGGCGCAAGATTTGGCTTCCGAACAAGTCTTGACTGATCGAGGGAAGTGTGTAAATGTGATTGTTTCACAAACAACTACTCCTTTAAGATAAGCATCTAAAAGTATGGCATCATGCTCAAACTACACAAACGCCCACAGGACGAAAGGCAGAAGTTAAAATTACCTAATTATTTTGGTTCCCTTCCCAGAGAGTCTCCTCCAGAGAACGGAACCGACTCATTTTAAAATGACAGTTCGGGGGAAAATCATGACCCAGTTGATACTGAGAACAACACTCAGCTTCTTGGGAAAAATGGTCTGGGATGAAAAGACCATGAAGGAAATGAATAACACTAGATTGCATTTCTCCACACCAACAGAGCATCTGACTTTGACTGGTTTTGTTCTGGTTTCCTAAATTGACACCAAAGGGTGAAACCCGGCACAGCACATGTAAACCAGATCAGTCCCAAGAGTGTCCATCAACACCATCCTAACAAGACCAGCAGGGCGTCCCCATCACGGTTAAGCGAGCTCAGCAACACCTGAGAATTGCAGCTCTCTCTCTCTCTCTCTCTCCAGCTTCATCTGCCACACTCGTCCCTGCAGAACCGCAACCTCATCCTTTTCCGCAGGCTGTGTGTAGGCCTGATGTGATTAAATATGTTGGTATTACTATCTTTGTGAGGACAATCTGCTTGAGAGTCATCACCTACCAGGCCCTGACCCTAAATTTACCCTCAGTAACCAGAAAGTTCCTTCTGCTGTTTTCTTTTTTTTTCAAAAACATTAGAATTTGAGATTAAAAACAGCAGCACAATTATTTGTGAAGACCAGCAAAATGTTCCCACGTCTACAGATTTTCTGGTATTCCTATCATTATAAGGACTCACAAAGAGATCTCTCACATAGAGAGTCCTCACAAAGTGATAAATACACGAGCAACAAAGCAGGTTTAACTGCAGTGTTACACTTTATCAATCAATTCAATTCCCTTAAAAAAAGTAAGGCTTAAAAATGCAAGGCTGTCTTTTTTGTGTTTTTCCATTTCCATTTATTGAAGTGGTCTGGAACGATTATAATTCATTGTAAAACAGTTCACTAAAGAATGCATGTGTTTACGGGACAGAAAAAACATTCCCAGAGTATTTCCAAACATATAAAACCCATCCATCCATCTATGTATCCATCCATCTAGCTCTCTATCCATCAACCTAGCCACCCATCCACCAATCCATCCAGTCACCGTCTACCTATCCATCCATCAATCTACCTATTAAATCAGCCTAGCCATCCATTAATCCATCTATCTATGTACCTCTTCATCCAGCCAGCTACATACCTCTCCATCCATCCATCCATCTATCTATGTACCTCTTCATCCAGCCATCTACATACCTATCCATCCATCCATCCATCCATCCGTCATCCACATATCTTCCATCGGGCGCTCTCTGTCTGGATATTTGTCTCTGTCTAGATATTTGTCTCTGTTTCTCTCAGTCTGTCTGCCCTCCCTTCATCCATCCACGTATGTATCCACCCATCCATCCATCCATCCATCACCCACCCATCCATCTACGTACCTATCCATCCATTCAGTCATCATCATCTCATCCATCCATCCATCCGTCTCTCGGGCGCTCTCTGTCTGTATGTTTGTCTATGTTTCTATTTGTCTGTCTGACTATACACCTGCGCATCCATCTACCGGTCTATCTATTTGTCTGTTTCTGTCTTGTCTCTTCATCTCTCCATCAACATGTCAGTCAATCTGCCTGTCATCCATCCATCCATCCATCCATTCATTCACTCACTCCATCTGTCTATCTACATATCTGTCTATCCTTCATGGTGAAACCACATAACTGAATACAGAACAGTGATCTATGAGTGACGGAGGTCAGAGGAGGTTTGGTCGTTTGGCCGGTGGATGGTGATGTTTGGTGCTGAGGCGGGTGATGATGTGTACAGTACAGTTGGTCCAGAGGGAGGGTGTTATGAGCCTGGGCAGGCCAGAGAATACCTGGGGACGAGCTGTTAATTACATAGGAACCGCTTCACTTGGCAGGAAAGGATTCAGCCTAATTGGTTCTGTAACAAGTCCCTAAAGGTTAGAACAGAAGAGCAAATCCCACTTTACTACACGCCTAAGTTGGGGCAGGTCACTAAAAGCAGCCCTAGAACACACAAGCCACGATACACGTATTAACCCTTTAAACCCGAGCCAATAGAATCCGTCTCCGCCCTTTAATAGTGTGCTCGCAGAATTCTTCCTACGTTCTATTTTTATTATTATTATTTTTATGGCTGGAATTTGGCGTCTCTTCTCCTCCTGCGGTTTTTCCAACACCAAATGTCCATTAAATATAATATTAACTGTAGTCCAGAAAGTTAACACCCACTTCGTGGTTCGGCAGCAAAACATGGTGTTTAACAAAGAGAAGTCACCATCGATCTTCCAAAGTTGAAAAATGAAGACATTTTGATTGTGTTTGCACTAATCAAACAAACGAAATACGAAAACATTTACTTGCTAGTCAGACGAAAGTGGTGAACCGCCTCACTCAGAGACTGAACAAAGCTACAATAAAGACAGCAAGGAGCTTTTTTTACACAGTGACCATAAAAACAGCAGGAAACCTCCAGTCCCACACACTGATCCCTTTTACCAACACACGCCACACCCAGAGCTCGGTGGCAGGTAAAGAGGACAGTTAGATGTTATGCTACAAACTATACAACAAAAATAATGCCATTAAATTCCCATTCCATAACGAGGCTACTTGATTTAAATGCACATTTCAATCCACAGAAGGAGTAGAGGCCTTATAGATTTACAGGTCTCCGGTGTTTCCCCTACCATTAAACAGGCCAAATGCTCCGTCTGGTAAAACGCACATGCTGTGCAGCTTGGATGGGTCTGGATGTAACTAATAGGCAATCGTTTGCTTCTTAGCAATTTTTTTATGGAATATGCACTCATTTATTGACTAATATAAAACTCTGTTTTCAAAATCAGAAGTTCATATCACCAATAAATTCAGACCCTCAGAGAGACATGACCCGTTTTGTGCTGGCATGCTTGTTTTTTTTCAGCTCAAGGCTTTTAGTATCTAGTCACAATTGATGTTAAGCACAGATATTGTTGGCTGTTAAAGAGAGAAAGACTTTTTCTGGAAACTTAAATACTAGTCTGGAGTGGTTTTACTGTGGGGGAGGGCAACAAAAGACTTGGAGCTTGCATGTCCTTTCATAGCATTCTTCTAGCCATAACAATCACTGCTGAACTTCTTAAAAATAAATAGAAAAGGTGTATTCCTCATATGTAGAGTGTATTCCCTGGAGTAATAGTGAATGAAGATGGTGCCAGCTGACCTAAAAAGCAAAAAATCTGGAGGAAACACTGGTTGAGGGAAAGAAAAACTTGGACACACCTCCTCAGAACAAGCCTGCAGTGAGAATGGTGAACTAGTTTGGATGGTTTTGTCTCAGAGAAGTGAAGGTGTGTTACAGTGGGGCAACTCAACTAAAGCAAAACTCACAATCATTTTGTAACATCATACATTTACTGAACGTGTATGACGAAATTAACACTCCTATTAACAGTGAATGTTTTTTAATGTTTTGATCAACATGTGGATTTGCATGGAATTAATATAACATGGGGCTTACAAGGAAAAACCAAACAAGATAACAACAAGAGACGAATAAATGGAAGCATATATACCCTGTGTGTGTATACACATACATAAACACACAGTGAATATACACAACACGTGTATTTTATTTATTTGTAGGAATCTTTTTTTTTATATATATATATATACATTGGTCTTGAGTTACATTAACTGAAACGTAAAGAATGTTTTTCCATTTTGCTAAAACGTTTTGGAGACATTTTGCTGGCGATGATTTATTTCTACAAATAAAGTGCCGATGTTTTGGTGCACCAACCCGCTAGTGGAGTATCAATGCCGATATTATTGTGCATCCCTGTAGAATACATTCTAAACCACAACCTTTACACCCCCATAGCCTCCTGAAACTAAATCACAAACTCTACTGCGCCCCCTTGTGGTAGATTTACAGTCTCGTGTGGTACTGTCCGGGACACAACAGCTGCAATTTAGTCTCCTTACCATAGACGTCCCTACTAGGATTGCAGGGATTAACCGGTTTGACTATTAACCGCAGTGTGAAACATTGCAGTTAAACTACTGTTTAGACTTCCCCAACACCGCAAAACAAATCCACCGGATCCAGAGTCATATAATAGCGTGACCCGTTCACATCGCCCGCATGTCCCAATACTTTAGTCCCCCACGGAACATGCTCGCTGCTTTTCTAGGCGGGGCAACCACAAACCTCAGTGAAACCTCTGTCTCTGCAGATCACAGACTTTTACAGCCTTACAGATGGTTACAGAGATTACTTTTATTTTACAAATTCATTTTGAAAAGCAGCAATAAATAGCATCTGAACTTCAAAACCTTTATAGAATGTGTTTGTGTGATTTATTTATGTTAAAACAATTGTGAAATCAATTCACAGGAAATAATCGTGATAATCGTGAAACCGTGATTATTTCTCAGACTATAATCGTACCACCAAAATGTGTAATCGTTGCAACCCAAGTCCCTACAGCATCCTGGCAGACGGCTCGCTAAGGACTCGCGGACATCGCTGAGAGCTCATGATGTAACCAGAGCTGATGTGTACGCTTTAAACGCCGAACGCCATGAACCATCTCCGAACCTCCACCAAATCTAAAGTGTGTGTAAACCAAGCCCAGTGCCGGCCTGGAAATGTCAGTGCCGATGACACATTCGTCCTGTCAAAATATTCCAAAAACCCCCAACATTCATTATATAGGCCAAGTTTAACTTTCACTTCCCATCAAACTGGGCTGTTTGGCTCTTTTCCATTAGACAAATCAACGCTTGCAGATCAGAAGGTCAGAAGAAGCCTCACTTCCATCCGAATGCTTCATGAAAAAGGTGCTGTAAAGCGGTTATCTGCCATATTTCTCTGCAATCTAACACCTTTACTGTGGTCCCAGCCAGACACCTGGCCTTCAGCCGACAGACTGGCTCCACTTAAAACGGCCTTTTTACTCACAACGGTGCAACAAACCTCTTCCAGCAAACTCATCACTTTGCTGAAGGACTGGAAGAGCTGATCATTAAAAGATGAGAAGTGGAGGAAGGCTCAAACACATCAATACACCCTTCAGTAGGCGCACAGCCAAATGACCCACCGTACAGTCACATGGCTGGGGAGGAAAACCAATGGACAGTACAGCAAAAATACAAGATCATGGGGGTCTAAGATATTTTCATGGTACACATAACATGAGGTTTAGCCTTTCTGAGGCTCTGGTAGTGGACAGCAGTATCAAAAGATCAAGAAAAAGGAAAAGCAAAACAAAACCAGTGGCCAAAAGATGGCAAGCCCTGTTTGCAATTCACAACTAAACTCCACTTATATCCAAACACACAACAGCTCAGCCCAGCCCACTCACAATGAAGTTACAAGGAGTGTTTCACTTTTTGAATAAGGCACACTGCCTAGTCGTTTACACCTAACAGCCTTAAAGGTACAGTGAGAGTAACTGTTATGAGACGCTGGATTATCAGAGGTTGGAAAATGCCTATGCAGAAAGGGAAGGGAAAAGCACAGTGATGGCAAATGTACAACATCACGATTCTTTCATTTCCAAAAACAATATATGTATTACGATGCATTAAATAACTACTTACTGTACTGATGATTTCTGTGTTAATTGTAAGATTAGTGTTAACACTACTTAACACTAATAGTAAACAGCTTTTTCTTAGGCACCCAAGACTTTTGCACAGCGAAATATATTAAACATACATCACAACAACTGTGAATCCGTACAGGGGGAATGCCCTTTAGTCAGATCAGAGTGACTGTTTTAAAACAGAAGTATGACTGTGACCCCAATGAAGAGTGAAGGCATTGTGGACAGTGTTTGGGTTCATCGGCAACAGTAACCCCAACTAACAGTGAGAGCAAAGTATGGTGGACCCAGTGTTTGGATGGTCATTCTATGGACTCTGAAGGTAAAAGTATGGTGGACCCAGTGTTTGGATTTTCAATTCTATGGACACTGACCCCAACGGACTGTGAAAGCAAATAATGGCGAGCCCAGTGTTTGGTTTGTCAGCTCTATAAACAGTGACAGCAAAGGCAGATGAAAGCAAAATATGGTGAAACCAGTGGGTAGATGGTCAGTTCTATGGACAGTAAAGGCAAATAATGGTGAATCAGTTTGGTTGGTCAGTTCTATGGACACTCACACTAATGGATAGTCTTTTCTAAGGACAGAGACAGCAAAAATACGGTGAACCCAGTGGGTGGTTGATCAGTTCCATGGACAGTGAAGGCAAAAACATGGTGAACCTATCATTTAGTTGATCATTTTGATGGACAGTGAAGTTAAAAAAAGGTAGAATCTGGGTTTGGTTGGTCAGTTTAATGGACAGTGAAGACAAAAGCTTGCAGAACTCAATGGTTGGTTGTCAGCTCTATGCTGAGCCCCTCTGGACCAACAAAAACAAAAGATCAAAGATACAGTAACTGCTCCGTTTCCAAACACCTAAACACAAACACCGAGGAGCTTTCGATCCTGAACTTCACGCTGGATCCCCAAACGCTGTTTCAGTGACAGCTCCCACTAGAGCGGCGGGCTCCTGGGCTTCTCCTCTCCAGCCAGTCCAGATGCCTCCACACTTCTCTGGGGAAGGCTTACTGTACAGAGAACCACGGTGGACCATCGTCACAACGCAGAGGAGCTCAAACGATGCGATCCAGCGACATGAACCTCCAGGGTGCTGGGGCAACTTCAGCAGAACTTTTACGAGTTGGTTTTAAGGAGAAAGCGCAGTAGATGAGAGAGAGAGAGAGAGAGAGAGAGAGCTGAGGAGGCTCTTACCTTTCTCGGAGGAGGCTGCATGTTTCAACATCGACATGAATGTACGAAGAGAGAAAAATATAATCCAATAAAACCCCTCCAGAACAGCCAGTCTGGTGGAGGAGAAGGAGGAGCAGGAGATCAGCAGCTCAGGACCTTCAGACGGTCATCATGAAGAAACACACACAGCTCCACAGCAGAGCAGCTCCTGATCAGAGCAAGCATTGTAGAGAGAGAGAGAGAGAGAGAGAGAGAGAGAGAGAGAGGGAGAGGGAGAGGGAGAGGAAAGAGAGAGAGCGAGAGAGATACAATAGTGACACATGCAGGGCTTCATTGTTGCACCGTGGACTCTCAACCTGCGAAACAGCACCACCCTGTGTACAGCTTTGGTCACTGCACCTTCCAGTTCTCCACCCGTATTCCTGCAGGGAGCGATGTGATTGGCTGACAGAGTCCCGCCTCCTTGTGTTACATCACGTTTCAATTGCCGAGGAAGATCAAAGCCAAGACAAGTAGGTGTTTGTCAGTTCAACTATATACAGTATACAAAGAGAAACGAGGCAAAGCTCCTCCAGGACCATAACGTTCCTCCTGAACCTCAACACTCCTCCAGGTTGACAACGTTCCTCCAGGATCACAGCCTTTCTCCAGAACCACAAAGTTCCTCCAGGATCACAGCATTTCTCCAATACCACAATCCCTCTGATCACACCTCGAGACATACGTGCAGGACAGGACAGGACAGGACAGGACAGGGCAGAACTGAAAGAAAGACTGAGAGAGAGATGGATGGATGGACGGATGGATAGAGATACAGATAGAGAGAATGACAGATTTTATTACTGATTAAATGAAAGATGATTATAAACCCAATGTAGTTGTGTGTGATTGTGTATGTGTGTGTGTTAGTATGTGTGTTTGTGTGTGTATGACTGTGTATGACTGTGTGTGTGTATGACTGTATATGTGTGTGTATGTGTGTGTATGACTGTGTATGACTGTATATGTTTCTGTGTGTATGTGTGTGTGTATGACTGTGTATGTGTCTGTGTGTGTATGACTGTATGTGTGTGTCTGTGTGTATGTGTATGATTGTGTGTGTATTACTGTGTATGTGTCTGTGTGTGTGTGTATGACTGTATATGTGTGTGTCTGTGTGTATGTGTATGATTATGTGTGTATTACTGTGTATGTGTCTGTGTGTGTGTGTGTGTGTGACTGTATATGTGAGTGTCTGTGTGTGTGACTGTATATGTGAGTGTATGTGTTTGTGTATGATAATGTTAGTGTGTGTGTGATTGTGTATGACTGTGTGTGTCTGTGTGTGACTGTATATGTGTGTATGTGTGTTTGTGTATGATTGTGTTAGTGTGTGTATTAGTGTGTGTGTTTGTGTATGATTGTGTGTGTATGACTGTGTGTATGACTGTGTGTGTGTGTGTCTGTGTGACGGTATATGTGTGTGTTTGTGTATGATTGTGTTAGTGTGTGTATTAGTGTGTGTGTTTGTGTGTGTTTGTGTATGATTGTGTGTGTATGACTGTGTGTGTGTCTGTGTGTGTGTTACTGTATATGTGTGTGTTTGTGTATGATTGTGTGTGTTTGTGAGTGTGTTACTGTATATGTGTGTGTTTGTGTATGACTGTGTTAGTGTGTGTATTAGTGTGTGTGTGTTTGTGTATGATTGTGTTAGTGTGTGTATTAGTGTGTGTGTTTGTGTATGATTGTGTTAGTGTGTGTATTAGTATGTGTGTTTGTGTATGATTGTGTGTGTATGACTGTGTGTGTGGCTGTGTGTGTGTTATTGTATATGTGTGTGTTTGTGTATGATTGTGTTAGTGTGTGTATTAGTGTGTGTGTTTGTGTATGATTGTGTTAGTGTGTGTAT
>JBBJLR010042138.1:0-12102 GCA_037577145.1 Brachypetersius gabonensis
AGGTTTAATAACACGGCGGAGCTGAGCAGGAGCACAAGGTTTAACAGATTGACAAAGAGGAACAAAATCAAATAAGATGCATATGGTCTGAAAACACTGCATCTCCAATTTCTAAATTTCTAACAGAAACAGCACGGGATAAAACAAGATCTAATGTGTGCCCACATTCCTGAGTGGGACCATTTACAGACTGAATTAAATTAAAAGAGTCCACTAAATCTAAAAAGTCCTTTACCAGAGGCTTGTCAAGACAACACACGTGAATATTAAAATCTCCAACAATAACCACTTGGTCATATCTTGGCATAAATTCAGCCAAGATACCAGAGAAGTCACTTCAGAAGTCTTTATTATACCTAGACGGCCGGTAAACCACAGCACAAAGGAGCACAGGAGACTGAGACAACTCAAAAAGGCTCATTTCAAAGCTGGAAAAAGAGGCTGGTAAAAACAGCTATTTGCAATCAAACTTTGATTTGAAAACAGTTGCTAGGCCTCCCCCGTGACACAAACACCGCAGGGAATTAAAATACAGGCAGTCATACGGTAACAGTTCAGACATGGCGCTAGACTCACCAGGAGACATCCAAGTTTCGGTTATGCAAAAGAAATCCAATCCACGAGAGGCGAAGAAATCCTTAATAATGAAATGGTAGAGAAGTATGCACCACTTTACTTCTTCTGCTGGAGAAGGCTATGGGGAAAGATACTATTTTGGAGACATTTGGAGCTATCTACGCAAGTAAAACCAGCTCCAATCAAGCTTCATCTGCTGAGTCAGCTGACCAGAAGAAGACATGAAGATGGTGCTAGATTTGACTGTTGCTATAGTGCCCGCTACTGGAACAGTCAGAATGCCGCTTGTGGACATGGCTTCATTGTTCCTTTGTTTGCAGTACAATTAGGGAAGAAAACAAGCTCTGATTGAATGGTCAGATGGTATTCTAACATTCCCAAATTCTGCCTCATGAATTCTTGGCCACACCCAAAACAAACCAAACACAACTCATTTCACAACTCAGTTTTATTTATATACAGTAACCCCTCAGTTTCTTACAGATCAGCATTCGCAGATTTAGTCTAACGCAGATTTTTCTGAGAACCAAACTGTATTGCCTCCATTAGTCCAGCAGTGGCAGTAATGCACTGAAAAGTTGTCAACTGCCATAAAAAGAAGAAGAAGCTGCTTCAGCATGTAGCATGACTGCTCCGTGTCTTCTCCTCCTATTTTAGGGTTTTTTAAACTTTCCACACAAATTTTCAACAGTTATCTCAGTTTATTTAGTATTAGTAAGCTGTGCTCTGTCTAAACATGGGGGTAGAGGGAGTTATTTCAACCTTTTTTTTGTGTGTACGAGTTTTTGCACGCTGCTAATGTTAACGTTTTCTGATTCTGATTATTTATTTACCTTCACAATTTCTTTAAGGGTAAAGCATTAAACTGAGTTTAAAATTAAATTAAGGTGTTCTGGGAGCATATCTGGTGGAATATTTAGGTATTTACACTATAAAATATTTTTTGACTTTTTTTTTTACAAAAACACAGCAATGAAAGAGAATGATATGATAATTGGAAGGTAGTGGGTTGAAATCCCAGAATTGCCTCTGCACACTGCTCCCCAGGCTGCCCAATACTTCACTCAGGCAAATAGGTTAAATTCAGAGGGCTCAAGCAATGTACTCCGGGATCAATATAGTACAAAAAAATGTAAATTAAAAAATGAATAAACTATTCGCTCGATTCCTGGATGTGTAATTATTGAGGACGTAACAGCTCACAGCATATTGACCAGATGGAGCATCTTCGTACAGACTGAGAATAATAACCGAAGGCTTTGGCTGCACACGATGGACGACTCAAACAGTGCCAGTTGTCAGCAAAAAGGCAGAATTTCTTAAACCAGACCAGACAGGTCTAGTGTTATAGATTGCATCATGGTGCACTGTGAAGTTTTGAGGCTTGCTGAAGGATGGCAGCCATGGGTTAGCTCTGGATTTCACTACCCTCTCGCTATGAAGCCGAGTTCTTCAGCCATGAACTCAGCTATGAACCTTTCCTTTCATGTGGGACACCAGGCTGTTTTCAGACACTGCTGCTTTACGACCATCTTTCGTTGTGAATGTGCGGGTGCCCTGCGGCGCTGAGAGGAAACGGCAGGATGGGTGAGAAAAACAGTTACAGCAGAAGAGCCCCAGGAAACTGCATAGCTGTTAGACAGAGGTGACTGCGAGGCCAGAGGGACAGTCAAGACACGGCCAGTATCGATTGGGCTCCACTGGGGAAAGACAAGCTGAAATGTCGGGCGACGTGAGGCAATCGGGACGACAATCATACAGAGGGTATTGCTCCTGACCTGGTCACTCGCTCAGCACTAAATCAAATGGTTGTCTCTCGGGCCTAACGAGGCCTTTGCACAGAAATCACATTTCACGCTTGTGGTTTAGTGTGATATTAATTGCCCACGATTATTTACGGATCTCTGAAAATCCGTTCCTCGATGGTTCTGGCTGTCCGTTTGTTATTGACGTTTTACTGCAGGTTTTCTCAGTAATGACAATCATGTAATTACGTATTAAATTTCATTTCAGTTTACATTCCACAATGACAACGTAGATGAATGAGCAAAATCTTAATAAAAAAAGCAACAAATGTTAATAAAATATTACGTTCATAATAAAACATCGTATTCTGTTTCCGAACAACAGATTCATATGAAGGTTTAGAACCTGCACTTTCACCAGTGACCTATGGAATTGGAATTTGAGTAGTAATTTTTATTCATGATTTTTATATAAGGATCATTAGTGTGCTTGCTCAAGTGAGTTGTTTTATTATTATTATTCCATTCGCCCGCTACTCCTCCCAGGGCTTTCGAGATAGAGACACCGTTCCAACTCTGGACCGATCAGGAATAGCGTACTTGTTCACAGCTTTATGCTCCGTCTTGTTGTTCATTGCTAATCCCGTTTTTCCAGTGAAAAAATGGCCCATAGAGAATGAATAGGGCTCAACTTTCAGATCGTCCTGCTCTAGCATGCTTTGTCTGAAACCCACCAAACTTCACGTTTACGTTTATGGCATTTAGCAGACGCTTTTATCCAGGTTTTATTTAACCAAGTTACTGCTGGAGTTACACACCATAACAAACCCTGTCAAAGAGAAACAGCAAGTCAGAGATTACTACACAAGTAAAAACAGTAAAACAGTTAAGAGGGTGAGTGTCTGAGGGATTTGTTAAATATAGAGGAAAAGATGTATAAGAAATGCGTGGGAGGGCTGGCTAGTCACCAAGATGCTCCTTAAAGAGGTGGGTCTTCAGACGACGCTTGAAGAGGTGAAGGACTCCGCAGATCTGATTGCAAGAGGGAGTTCGTTCCACCACTGGGGTCCAAGACCGAAAAGAGTCTAGATGCATGTCTTCCTCTTCTTTGGAGCAACAGACACACAGCACTCCTTGTCTTCTCTCATCCCTTTTTTTCCTATTCGCTTCCATTCATTTTGAACCCCATTGAAATGAATGCAGTTTCAGGAGAAGAGACTTTCAGGCTCCATACAGTGACCAAACAAAGACCTCAGTTTTTCAGTTTTGTTGGTCAGTTTAATAACAGCCTGCTGGTGACATATTCCTGTATTAGACACCTTAGCTGTGACATCACAAATTTTCTCTTCAACACATATTTTGAAGGTGACTCAACCGTCCGCTCTCTCTCCCTAGACATTACAGAGCCAGTCTTAGTTTTTTAATATTCGGCCCCTGATTGACTGATCAAAAATCCGAATACACATGCACTGTACTGGATGTTAACGGATGTTTTTATGTTGGAATGATTTGAAAACCTCTGAGAAGCAGTGCCTTTTTTTGCCTATAAAAAGAATAATAAAATTTAAAAGAGAGATGCAATCAGGCTAATTAGCCCATTGTTAATAGCTTGATCTGAGATCATTCCAGCAAATCAGACCAGCAGCAGCAGTCGCTGAGAACGATTTTTCCTGCTTTAGGAGGAAATCGTCTCCCCCCACAGCCCCCGACCACCTAGAGGTGTAGAGTTGAGTCGACGTCAGCATGAGAGTACAAGAGGATAAATCAATGACCTCCTCGGGTAAAACAGGGAGGACCAGGGCTATCATGTTGCCTGTGTAACTGGTTCCTGCTTGACCTCGTCGCGCATTATGCCCTCTCGGCTCTCTCCTCTGTCCATCATACACCATTCGCTTTCATCTAATCGCGAAGCCTGGCTGCTATGTAGAGGTCGATCCATTTGAAACGTATGATGGTTTGAAGTGTGGCACTTGTGTGAAGGAAGGCTGTATTATGTAGCCATGTTTTCACGGCCCCTCGCTAAACCTGTCAGCCATTACCGATGTGACCTTGGTAATTCTAAAGCAATTCGGTGGGTTTAGATCCTGCCAGACTATTCTCTCATGCAGGAGGAGGAGAGGAAAAAGACGGCAATGCATGATGACTATTCGACTGCAAGGTCTGGTCGAGAGGAACATCTCACTGTCTCACTGCCAATGGTTGTTTTACATCAGTGTTCATGGTTGTTGAGACAAACGCTCTATTATTTCTACTGTTTAGAATAGGAGGCAATGCAGTAGCCATCCGTCTCAGGGTGGACTGAGTCACCCCCCACCATCACTCATGATATTAGCCAACATGGTTGTCTGTTATCTTACGAAGCCTTGTTAATGTCAGACAATAAACACTATACAGTAACCCCTTGGTTTTTGCGGGGGTTACTTTCCAAAAACACTCACGAGTAGTGAAAAATCACGTTGTTGTGTTTTGGCAAAAAAAGAATTACTATTTTTATAGTGTAAACCCAAAATACACCCATAAAGAAAGCAAAAAGGTAAATAAATAATCATAATCAGAAAACTTTATTGCTTAAAAAAACATTAGCATTACTGTTTAGCATTTTTATCACTCGTTCATAAAAGAAAGGTTGAAATAACTCTCTCTACCCACATGCTTAGACAGAGCACAGCTTACTATTACTAAATACACTGAGATAACTGTTGAAAATTGCAGGGGGTGGGGGTTAAACACTAAAATACGAGGACAAGACACGGAGCAGTCATGCTACATACTGCAGCAGCTGCTTCTTCTTTTTTTATGGTGGTTGACCAGAAAAATCTGCGTTAGACTGAATCCGCGAATGCTGGTCCGTGTGAACCTGAGGCGTTATTGTACACTGAAGTGACAGTTTGTTATACGTGAACACACTACAGCACACAGTTTGAACAGCACCAAATTCTTCCTCTGCATTCAACCCATTCAACCCATTTAACCCATTCACCAAGTGAAGCAGCAGGCAGCCAGGAACTCAGTGCCTGGGGAACAGTGTGTGGGGACAGTCCCTTACTCACGGTAACCTCAAAGTTGTCACTAGCAGTCCTGGGATTCGAACCAATGACTTCCTGATCAAAAAGTCAACCCCTAGGCCACCAGCTGCCACTGTAGATTCACACTGGATTTAAATCACACCAGGATTATTACTGTTAGACTGTAAAACACTACACATTACAGATTCATACAGAATTTTAGAAAGTGTAGATCATCGTGTCCACACTTGACACTCTCTCTACTGTACAGGAAGTGATGTCTGTGGAGGACGAGTCAACTTCCTGCTACTGCCTCCTGGACTCTAGGAGCTGCCACTTGCTTCTGGACGAGCCGGGCTCCTACGCCCTGGTGGGAGAGCCGCTGAGCGAGAACGCCGGGAAAAGGCTGAGGGTTGCCGTGTTTGGCAGCTTGGAGGCCGCCTCCGAGAACTACAGCCTGCGAGTGTACTGTGTAGACGACACGCCTCATGCCTTTCAGGTCAGCATGTTTTAAAACAGTGGGTTTGGTGTGAAATGTTTCATTGTGACCCAGATTTCTTTTCAGTTGTGGTGAACATGTCTGCTGAGTGTTTATATGTTAAACAGTGTCTCAGGCATCAAGCAGTGCATTCACCTCCAGTAGCTTTCTGTGAGGGAGCTTTTACAGGTGGACGTCCGGTTCCATTCACCACCACTGTGAACGATTCTGACTGATTTTCACTAGTTCTGTTCATTATTCTTAACTATTGAATTATGTAGACGCTTAGTAAAGCAATGGAACTTTCCTTGAAATTAATATACATACACTTATATTATCTGTTATCATTTGAACCTGAATGCTAATAACAGTATTTTACCTCATACTTTCTCATTATCTTCAGTCTTCTGTTTTGAATGATGTCATTTATTGTTGCAACAGAGAAGATTAGATTGTTCAGGAATGATTTGGCAGTGGAGGAGCAGCAAAAACAGCCTCAAGAACGCGAGTTCGTGTTTCTTAAGCAAGCAAGAATCCATTTTAGTCCACAGAATTTGCAAATACAGTTACTGCAGGCCTATCAAGAATCACCAATTTCAAAATATCACAAAAAATGGGGTATTTTGTACTGTCAGTTTATGTAAATATGACAAATAGAAAATGTTTTTTAATGCATTTTTTTTAGATTGCACATCTCTGGTCTCTCATTCTGGGATATTATTATTATGATTCGTAGCAATCTGTTATTTTTAGTATAATTTATTAACCCTTTTTTCACTCATACATTTACCATCTATTATCACCTCTATAATCACACGTTGCTGCAGGCAACCTCCTTTCTTCACAGGTGCTCTTTCATTTCTTGGTACGCACTTTAAGTTTTTGGAGCAGTTGTTAAATAATCACTTTACATTGGTAACTGCTATAATCACCCCTTTCGTGTATTTTAGTTTGTTTGAGAGATCCCGATGGTCTTTATTTGTACTCTTTTGTGATAAAACTGAGTAAGAAAAGCAATTGCAATGTGGATGCTTACAGGCTAGCTAGCTAACTGAAGTTTGGCCTCACCTATACCTTAAAAAAGCAAAAAAGGAACATTTAAATCAAGCTTGCAACAAATAAAGAAATGATAAAAAAAATGCTAAATTAAAGCATGTTGGGTTTCTGTAGAGTATGAATACTTTATATTTTCTTTTGTATCCCCTGCTTTTTACTGGGGTTACATTCCAAGAGCACCGTGTATAGTGTATAGTGCGTTAAAACACTAAAATACGAGGACAAGACACGGAGCAGTCATCAGTCATGCTACATGCTGCAGCAGCTTCTTACTGAACCGCTGGACTGGTGGTGGTAATACAGTTCAGTTCTCAGAAAAAAATCTGTGTTCGACTGAATCCCCGAATGTCGATCCGTGTAAGACTGAGGGGTTAATGTATTCCTCTATTTCTGATAAAAAACCTGCCCAACAGAATTCTGCCCGAGATCTCTGATCACCAGACTTGGTGTAGATCTCAGTCCTTCCCCAAACACCATGTGCAAACGAAGCACATAGGTTCATGTCTAGGTCACTTTCAGTCAGGCTCAACCCAATGAACCTGTAAAAGATACAGCCCACCAGACTGCTGTCCTTGGACGACTGACTCATGGTCATGTTGCCATTGTTGTTGAGACTGATGACCACCCGATGCTTTGGCTGAGCTTCACTGCCCATCATCAGCCAGTAGATTTACTGATGTTTCCGAAGCAAAGCTCTTTCTTCTTGGCGAGTTCAGAAGACTCAAGTGAGCAGCTACTGATGTGAAAGGAAACATTTGAAGGAGATGTACTAGAATGGGAATCTGGTAAAAATGCTCTCACTCATGTTTTATGTGAAGTGATATACTGTATGGTATCTTTAAAGATAAGAGAACCCTTTATTTGTTCCATGGGTGGGAAATTTACTTTATTACAGCAGCAAAGTGGACAGAACAAGAGAAGAAGGTAAAAGCAGCATATCTAAAAATATATAATATAAAAAGAACTTTACAAAAAAGTATATACATAAATAAGTTATTTTACTCGCCTGTGAGGAAACAACCAAAGAGAAGAGAGAGTTAATAGAACTGCACAGATAAATAGAAGAAATAAATCCATACACACACACACACACACACTCCTTTTTCTAAGGTAAAGACATGACTTTTACACACACATAAGCTTGTGTGTGTTTGCATCCCTGGTTCCTGGCCCAGCTTTCATACATCACTCTAGAATTTCGGTTCTGCAGGGCTTAATTAGCTCATGTATATCATCTTTATTATATTGGACAATGGTGTTTATTTATTTGTGATTTGCTGCAGACTGAATCTGCCACTAGAAACCCAGTAATGGCTAACTTTTTGACACATTAGAAATAAATAATAGTGAAAAGAGTGATGTGTGTATTTTTAGCTGTTTGGCTTTAGTCACAGGCCTTCCTAACACTGACTTGTGTACGTTCATGTCAGCGGTGAACACCAATGAACTGCTCAGTCTGCCAACCAGTCAGCACTCAGTGGGTAGAATACCAGCTAATCAGCGCTAAGTAGCCAAGGTGTCAGCCAATCAGTACTTGCCATAAATACAACCAATAAGCTGTCAGTAGCCCAACCAATCAATTCTCCGTAGACAGGATGCTAAGCAGTCAGTACTCAGAAACCATAATACTGGCATCCTACAGCCCAGAGCCTATTAGAAAAACAGAAGAAAATGCTTTTCATTTGTTTTGTGTGTATTTTCTTCTACTTTTCAAAAAAGAGAGAAAATTTGTGTCCATTTAGCCTGATTTATACCCATTCAGTTGCATTTGCTCACATGCACCCTCTAGCTGTTTTTGGCATAATGAGAAGAACTGTCTTGACATAATGATATATTGAGCACACTGGTTCACAGTAAGTTTGAAATTAGATGGCTTCTTGTCCTCTCACGTAATTGAACTGGTAGAAAATATAGACACTGGCCTCGGTTTCCATGTATGAATTTATGTAAATTACGGAGAAACACCTTGAATCTGTAACACGTCTCCCCCTTTGTCCGTATCCTCCAGAGTTAAAATATTACAACTGTGTATGAACAGAAAGGACGGTAAACCCTAAACAAAAAACAACTACCAGTTCTCACTACTGACCCAAAGGCTAGTTTCAAGATGGTGGCACGCCAAGTTGCAGTACATCCCTGGGTCCACCACTTTGATGCAGTTGTCGTTTTCAGTTGAGTCTGGCCTTGGGAGGGGGCATTGCGAAGTGTGTGTGAGGAAACAAAAGCATGGCAAGCAGTCAGGGCACCGTTCTAGACTAAAAGCTAATGTTAGCCACCCAGCTATCCTGGCCATCCTGCTTGCCAATGTCTGCTCCCTGGAAAATAAAATGGATAAGCGAACTATCCAGTATTTTTACAGAGACATGGCTCAGTGACAGGGTTCTGGAGATGGCTAACCAGATTATCAATATGCTAACATTATGCTCAGACAGTGTAAAGCTAATTGGAAAAAACTTGTGGTGGAGGCTTGTGTGTTTACGCCAACAGTGACTGATGAGTGTACGCTGTGCTGGTCTCTAGTTACTGCTCAGCGCTGTTAGAGTTTGTGACACTGGTAGCTGTAGATGTAGGAGTTCACCACTTGTGCTCATGGGGATGGTGTATATCCCACTTTGTACTAATGCTAACAATGCGCTGGCTGAATTTTAGGGAACCATCAGCAAGCTACAAAACTTGTACCCAGACTGTTTTTTGTTGCTACCGATTCTAATAATGCACATTTTAAGCCGGTTCTCCTTAATTTCCATCAGTATATGTACATTGTGATGAGAGGGGTGAATGTACAGGACTGTGTTTACATAAACATCGCTGGCACGTATCAGCTGAGCCCCGCCCCAACCTCTACAACTCAGAACACATGCTTGTGATGCTGATCCCAGCATAACGGTTCAAATGGAACAGAACAAAGAATCAAATAGTGAACTAACAAGACAAAAAGTAATGATCTATGTTATTATTCAAATATTATGAAGTTCAACATAATCAAGCCTCTGGAAGCTCCAACAGAGATGGGAAAACTCTTAATAATTGCCTCTTAATTTTTTTGTAATTGACACTTTTTCTACACTGTGCCAAACATTTGTGTTTTAAGAAGTTAATCACCAGGCTGCACTCGCAAAAATTGCGAATAGTTAGTTAACAGGACTTTTACATCCAGTTAACTTATTCGAAGATCAATAAGCTCAGAGATTTGTTGCAGCTGTTTTTTTATTTTTTTAAAGAATTCTTAAGAAAAGATTTAAGAAAAAAAGTGGAGGAGTTTGGGCACTTTATTATTTATGTAGATTGTAGATTAATGTGCAGCCAGAAATAACTCCATGGCTAAATTAATTTTCAGTTCTGTTCACAGAGAATCTGAGAATTGTTTCTAAATGAGAAGTTGATTCTTGCTAATTAGTGTTGCTTTGGAAATTAAGCAACCCAATTAGTAAACATAGACCTGGTTGATTAGCGTCTTTCAGCTGAGAACATTCACACCTCAAAAGGTGTCATCTTGGCCGATCTTCTTGAATCTTATTACTGTTTTTCTTTAAGTAATGTTTTTGCCCAGCACATTTCTTGTAGAGTCGGTGGACAGTGAAGTTTCCAGATGTTCGTCTAACGCTCTGTTGGAATCTCTCTGAGCTGCTGACAGTGGTCGCTGTCCAGAGATGTGGACCAGAGCAGAAGAAATGATTGTGCACTGTTTTATTTTTCCAGAAGCCTGCACAGAATTTTTTTAACACATACTGATCATGCAAATGGATCTCTGTAAGCCGGGATTTCCAGTGAATAAGCCGAGGATATTGAGTTTTTTCAATCTTCTTTTTCCCCCAGTTGTTCTTCTGGTGTTCTTGTCCTCCATTATAGGAAAGAAACAAAGGTGAGGTGCATTGAAATGGAGAATGGTCTTGCAGCATCAGCTAGAAATTGCTGACAGCCTGGGAATGAGATTGTTAAATCATGGGAGCGACTTAGTAAGGCAAGGAATGAGGTGGAAATGGTAATGACCATAACTGAGTGAGGCATGGGAAGGAGCTCATGGACACAGCTTAGTAATTCATAGAAATAAGGTAGTTAAGTCATGAACACAGCTTAGTAAAGAAGGGGAACAAGACAATGAAGGCATGGCCACAACTTAGTAAGGTGAGAAACGAGAGTTATGGGAGTTAAATCATGGACACATCTTTGTAATTTATGGGAATTAGATAGTTAAGTCATGACCATAGCTTTGTACTTAATCAGAACAGTATAGTTAAATCATGGTCCAAATTTACAAAGGCAAGGAATGAGATAGTTAAGTCAGGACCACAATTTACTAATGAATAGGAACAAGACAATGAAGTCATGGCCACAACTTAGCAAGGTAAGAAATTAGATAGTTAGGTCATGACCACTACTTAGTAAAGTGAGAAAAGAGATTGATCAGAGTTAAATCATGGGTACAATTTAGTAATTCATGGGAATAAGACAGTTAAGTCATGATAATAACTTAGTAAGGCAAGGAACAAGATAATTAAGCCATAAACACAACTTAGTGAAGTGAGAAGTGACATTTCTGAAAGTTAAATCATGGGGACAGCTTAGTAATGAATGGAAATGAGACAGATACGTATTGATCACAGCTTAGTAATTAATGGGAATAAGACACTTAATTCATGACAACAGCTTAGTTAGGTGAAAAACAGGATAGTTTTACAAAGACAAGGAACCCAGTAGTCATGGTCACAGCTAAGTAAGACAAAGGGATCATGACTTTATCACAAATATATTGTATAATTATAAAATTCTCAAGCCAAACAAGATAATTGTAGAAACCATCTCATTCTTACAACTAGGGAAGTAATGGCATCAACTTAATGATCTCATCCACGAAGCTCACTGCATTTGTGGGTAGGTCTCTGCTAGCATGGTAACACAGTTGGAAGCTAATTAGGCAGCTATTTAAAAATGCTAATCAGAACATATTTACTGCCATTCGTTTTGTTGTTTCATGTCGGTGTCACATATTTCAGTGTGAAAATGGCTCTCCAAATGTCGTGCTGGAAAACAAAAGAGTAAAAAAAACAAAAACAAAATGACTGAGCTGGTGTAGCGTGGTGTGACTTTTCCATTTCTATCTTCAAAAAGCTGTGAATCTTGCATTTCTCCATCTTTCACTCCGTCTTCCTCCTGGTCTTCCCTCCCTCTGTATCTCTCTCTCTCTCTCTCTCTCTCTCTCTCTCTCTCTCTCTCTCTCTCTCTCTCTCTCTCTCTCTCTCTC
>JBBJLR010042149.1:0-12102 GCA_037577145.1 Brachypetersius gabonensis
CATTTTAATCTAGATTAATTCCAAGATTACAGTGAGATTAATCTAGATTTAAAAAAATAATCTATGCCCACCACTAATATATATATATTTACAATTGTTGCCTTCAGAGGTCCTTCATTAGCAAAACAAGGTGCTAGATTTCTGAATCTCCAGTAGTGGCGACCACTGGAGCAGAGAATACTGACCCTGAAAACTCCACATCCCCAGAAATGACCAAGATCAACACTTACTCTGAAGAAGAATTCCTCGTTCCATTTCGGATCCAAAGTCTAAGGAAAAAAAAGATAAGAAAAACGATTAACTTATTAATTTACACTTACTCAGTGTGGCTCTACTCTGCTAACTCTCTCCTGAGCAACATGATACATTTGGTTATAATATTACGCACTCATGGTGCAACATTATCCATTAACACCACACGGTTACAACACATTACTGTTACATTGTTTTGGTGTCTATTTATTGTGCTGTTTGTATTGTTTCGGTTGTAACATGAACTCTGTTAAACACTTCATGGTTCATGGAGAAACATCTCATCACACTATCTACGTCTTCACAGCTGCTGAAGACAAAGTAACCTTGAACCTAAATAAGCCTTAACTCTCAGTGTGTAAAGACTGGAGCACAGACACTACTCACCTTCTTGATGGTTTTTGTTTGAAGGCTGGTCAGCTCTCCGTTGACAGGATCATACAGAGACAGTCTTGTGTATGGATCACTGTAAAATAATCATCAACAAACCAATACTCTCAGTTCCTGGAATATGAGTCACACAGGAAACAGACATATATTTAGACACAATAGTAGGGCGCTGGCTACATCCTCTTTGAGTCGTTTCCTAATGGGATCTGATCAAGACGGCTTCTGATATAACTGCATCTTGTGCAACAGGATCTCTAAAATGATTCATTTTCCCCTTTTAGCACAGTAATTATTCCAAGGCACACTTGGGAAACACTTTTTTTTTTTTTTTACCCTGCTTTGCCGACATGTGAAGAGCAGAGAAAAGTCGCAGAATCAGATATTTTACAGGTCTGACTGAAACTAGTGCCACACATAGAATCAGCAAGACTAAGCTCTTCTTATACATGTAGTGCTTTTGCAGTGCACTCACTGTGGTACAGTTATATGGGAGTAAACTGAGTCGGATCAGGTCTGGTGCATGAACCACAAAACACCATGAACAAACGTTTTTCCGTTTTCAAATAAAGCAACCCAAGCAGAACCCGAACTGCTCGATGTCAGTGGGCCACAGTCAAGCTGACTGCATCACCGCTTTCTGATTGGTCTAAATCTCATCACAACATAAACAAGAGGCCACTGGTTTTTTATGTCTGTGGCAAAAAGGTGGTGGTGGTGGCGGCCGTCTAGTGGGTAGGACACTTGCATCTGGACCAAAGGTCATGGGTTCAGTTCCTACATCAGAAATTCAAACAAGACTATAAATAATAAAAGACCACAATAACAATATCAGCTTTCCGCTGATTTCCGCAAAGTTTTAGGATGACGGCCGTCCATAAACTGAGGGGAGAGAGATCCGTCATACAACTTATGGACCATCACAGCTTGGGTCCTGTAGAAAAGGTCTTCAGGAACCGCAGTAATTGGTATTACATTTGTGGAAGCTTTGTATAAAGTATGAAGAATCTCCTGTGACAGCAGAGGCACTACTGTTTTTTTTGTAGCTTATATTACTAAAGTTCTTCTAAAAGACCCCAATCATGTTGGAAACAGTGGACCTAAAGTGGACACAGGGAACTGTTAACACTGTGATCAAGCTCAGATATCTCTGCATACCTGGGGCGCCTTTATTTAGGTCAAAAGAGAAAAGAGGCTCTCTCAAGGACAGCCAGGACTATTGATCATGCTGCCATCTACTGGACACGTGGGTTCCAGTCTCACCCTGAGAGGAGAAAGAACAGACACAGAATGCGGCTGAAGGCTAAGAGCTTGTTGAGATTGCATAGCAACAAGCAGCACGTAGGCGCTCAGCACACATACATCCTGCAGACCTATATGAGATAAAGCAGCCTCTCAAAGCTGCAGACTGGCTGAACCACAGCCATGTGAGACAGCAGCCAATGCTCGTGATGATTTCTTCTTCAAATAAACTCATCTGACCTGGAAAACCTCTGATCACTGATCAGTCATAACATTAAACCCCCTGCAGGTGACGTGAAGAACGCTGGTGATCTGGTTGAGGCTATCAGGCAGTGAGGGAACAGCCAGTTCTTGAAGTGATGGAAGCAGGAAAAGTGGGCGAGTGTGAGGACAGGGACCAATCTGTGAAGACTGGAAGACCGGTCTGTACTACATTATTATCCATCAATAAAGTCGACGCTGAAGTCGCGTGATGCCGTCACCACACAGACGCAGTGGAGGAACACAGGCGTTCCACAATGAGCAACTTTTATAAGTTCTCTGTAACATTAACGGTCAACATGACAATTAAAACAAAAAACCCAAAGGATAATTCCTTGAATTTTCAGGTGAATTTAACAGAAAGTGAGAACAATTTAAGCCGCGGTAGCCACTCAGTGTCCAGCCACTGGACTGGACGACTCTCTGCAGTGCTAGCATCGCCCATATTAGTTTGTGGACGCCGTTTCAGATGCAGAACGCTGTTACTGTTATTGTACTTTAACAATGACATGCAGATTGTTACATCTCTATACATGTGATACATGTGTACTGCCTCTGCTGCCATGTCTCTCGTCTTGTTGTGGTCTTGTGTTTAGATTCCATTCCACGCACCAACATTGACACCCTTTCTATGAAGGGAGTCTAATAATTGGTTAAGTCACGTAACGCATGTCAGCATAAGCCAATCAAAGGCGGAGATTGCATTGCATACACAAGCGTTTGCACAGAGAGAGGAAAAAAAAAAAACATGCGGCTTGTCGACTTCTCTCAGGGATCGTCAACACATCGACAAATTGGCTTTTCTGTCCATCCCCTAATAAATCTATATGAATACGTTACACAATATATCTATATGTAATTTTTTTTTGTCCTACACATGGCAAACATCTTACTTTTAGAGCCATTATTTTCTGCCCTGTCTGGTCAGTGCAGACGCAGAAGATTCCTAGAAAAACCCAAATCAATGTTTACTTCTAACCGCATTTCTTCTTCAGACAGCGTTGAAGACCAGTTTTGGTGCCTGGGCGTTTGGGTCCTCCATCACGTATTCACGTGAGACACCTTCATGGCTTTTGGACTACCTTAGTGTTGTCAAAACAAACGTAACGCGTGTTGCCGTGGTGTTGGGATGGGGGTAGCGTCACAGAAAAAACACAAACACGAACCGCTGAAGAGACAAAGACTACAAACACAGGGTTCAATTTCAAGGTAGAAAAAAAAAAGAACAACTGTGATGATTTTGCAGGAGTCTATAGACCTATAAGTAATTTTGCATATGTAAAGTAAGTCAAGTGGCCCCTTACAGTCACGCATGAACACAGCACAGTACAGAAAACAGTGGGAACAATGAGAAATTCTTTCTAGTGAAGCAGGGACTGCCACCAACGACGGACGGGGTTGTGAACGTACTAAACTTCAAGTGATTCGGTTCAGTACGTTTAATTAAAAGACTGCGAACGACACAAAACTACTTCCCGCTGCCACTCCTCTGTGAACAGCTAGAAAACTGACTCCAAACCTGCTGTTATTTATTTATTTTTAATGGAGCATAAGCTCTCGCAGCACTCAACACCGGAGCCTCTGTCCTGAATATCCAGCTTCGGCTTCTTTATCTGTTTAAGCGACGGGTTTTCTCTGCTGTTCTCAGACCTGTTTTAGCTACTATTAGCGAATGAGACCCTTCATGACACACTGACTTCCAATCTTTGAACTTCCTTCTATTCCGATCTTTTTTAAAAATGTAAAATATATTACTACTAGCCTATTATTGTGCCCTATTATTATTATTATTGTTATTATTACTATTGTTATTATTATTACTATTATTAATACTATTATTATTATTATTATTATTATTATTATTATTACTTGTTGCCTGGGTGTGCCAGGCAACAAGAAGCCCTTTTGCGAATCTCGTCTTTGTTTGGGGACATTAAAAGCCTTTGAGACTGATGTGGCACTAAATGCTGGGGAATTATTTTCTCTTATGAAGTTTGTCTTAAACAAGCGTCGAGAAACAGCTCACAGCCAGTAGCTCCTCCGCAGCCGTCACTGTTTAAGAGAACTGCTGAAACCATAATGTTTATTTTTTTTAGGAAAAATAATTAAATCGTAATTAAACCAAAGAAAAAGAGCCTTTCCAGAACTTTGTGCCGAAGCTTGTTCAGCTCCGCCCCTCGCTCCCCGTTGTTTTCCTTCGGATCTGCATCAATCTCTTATTAACCTTTAGTGGCCTCAGTTGACGGAAATCCGTCATAGCGACGGAGAACTTTAATCCATGGGTACCATACTCAATGGTACCTCAGTGGTGACACTAGCAGTGCTGGGATTCGAACCCACGGCCTTTTGATCACAGGGCCAACTCCCTGACCGCTAGGTCATCAGCTGCTCTAATAATAAGTGGTATCCAATAATAAGTATCCATGGCTCCCAGGTAAACACCTGATTAGATTAGGCAAGGATTGATTGGTAAGGCCTACCTGGCACCCAGAATGTCCTTCTTGGCCAACCCGATCCCAGCAATGACTTTGACTCTCAGGATCCTGGCTTCATCCTTTTAGAGAGAAGAACCCATTCATTATTTAATTAACAATAATTGATTATTGCGCTATTATAAAAACATGTGTAGAGTGGAGATATGATCAGGCTCTATTCAAACAAATCTGTGCTGATAAGCAACATACACACACACACACACACACACACACACACACACACACACACACACACACACACACACACACACACACACAGCGTCATGAATATGACGTCATAGCCGAAGTGAACTTCAAGGAAATCGGACAGTGTGAGGGTGAAGTGAGTCACGGTCACGAGACATGATGAGGAAAAGTGATAACACAGCTAAGAGAGGAGAAGAACCTCCAACAGGGGCCTTCAGAAACTCCAGGAACCTCCACACATGACAAAACCAGCCCTGAGGGAAGTTAGGAGTCATTTGTGTATGAAAACGAAAGTATGAAGTGGCATGGAGTTGTTTCACACCTCTGGTTATGTTCAAATTTACTAACATGCTTTAAGCACAGGGTCAAATCGACCCAAGCAATTTAAACCTCCAGGTTTGAGTTTCAGGTACTTTCTGTTTCTCTGTTGAAACCTAAGTAGCTCTTCAAATACAACACATATGTAATACAGCTGCTAGCACTGTAAATATCAACATGACAAAGTTACTGGAGATATGATCAGGCCCTATTCAAAGAAATCTGTGCTGAGAAGTAGAACAACACAAACATTAATGAACATTCTGGTGGAAAATATGCCCCCCCACACCCCCCCCCCCATGTCATGTGAACTGTCAGTGCTTCTCACGCTCCTACATGTACAATCACATTTAGTTATGGCCCTAAAGCAAAGGCAAGTTTAAGGAAAATACTCTCAATATAATCAAAAAGAACCAATGTGTGTAAAATATTGATATTTCCGTCTTACCCACATGTCAAATTGACCCGAAAGAACACAAAATGTGTACAGGACACTAAAACACACCATCATGTTCATTTTGTGTTTACCGTTTAGTCCCCATTAAAAGATTCATTTAATATGAAGCAAAACAAATCGTCAGTTATTTACTTAAGAGACATCGAACGTTTAATGTGGTTAAATTGAGCCCAAACATAAAAGAAGGGTCAAGCACGAAGTGGCAGGACAAAAGGGACGTGAAAACACCCCAAAATTACCCAATTTCGAGGCAGTTGTAAGAAATTAGAGGCCAATTAATCCGGAGAGCAGATGGAGCTCCTCGGGGCAGCTAGCTTTAGCAAACCAGGTGTTTATACTTTATCACAGCCCTGTGAAGTTGCCAGCCGGTGTCCGATGAGTCGTGTCGATATAATATCGCCTTAAATCGAGAGGAAGCAGCCGGTTTGTGCTGTCAGCTCGGTTTTTAACTCACCTCTTCAGCGTGGAGTCCCCGGACCTCAGGCACGACTGCAGCCATGCTAATATTTATGTTTGTTATTTACGAACTCCGGGTCCAGCGCACCACCGGGAAACAAGACACCGAGTCTAACTGTTCCAGAAGACGCAGCAGAACCGAACCGAGCGAGTTCCGAGCACAAATTCCTCCCGAACTGGGCAGCTACTCCCTCAGACGCCTCGCACAGTCTGGCTGGCCATTTTACCGTCCGTCGCTTTCCTTCCGTTCACAACACACGCCCACACTTACCCTGAAGACACGCCCCCGAGCGTCTCACTCCTGTCTAATTAACTGTAAACGGGCGTGGTTTGTCTCTTTATCTCTCTCTCTCTCTCTCTCTCTCTCTCTCTCACACACACACACACACACACCACACACAACCATGCATTCAAGATCACACAAGGGTCAAGAGAACTAAAGGTTGAATAAATTAAACAATAAAATTATCATTGTGATCATGTCCATACCGTAATTGCGATATGAAACCACGCCCTCGAACAGCGAAGCCCTTCCTACATATGCAGATAAAACGTAAATGGGCGTGGTCATCCGCCCACACAGACTGAAAGTTACGCAAGAGGCATATCAACGGTAAATAATGAAGAAAAATGATGATACAATTATATAAATATTTATATATGCATATGTATTATAATTATTAATTATAGCCTGAATCACCCTAAGTAACATATTTATGTATGGAGCCAGAATAGTGCCATATATACTTATATGTGTACGTTTCAATTTTTACCCGTAATAATATATACGTATATACGATGTTTGCTCGCGCTGAATACAATTTGTATTTCCAAAATACTGACCAGAAATAGGCGTCAAGTGATCTGTATTAGTAATTATTTTTTTTACAAAGACAGGCTCGTTTTCAAATGCAAAACCTTTTGTGCAAATTTTGAAACTGCAGTCAGGAATCCAAGCGCTCCTGCAAACACCAGCCTGTTAGTGTGAATTCACTCTTGCGCACAAATCATTTTGGCGCTAACCTGCCTGCGCCTTGGCAGAACTATATTAGCTCGCATATCCACCAATCAGATGAATTACTTTTCTAGCCAATCACAAAGCTGCAGGTGAGGTGGCGACCAATCCTGGCGCTGAAGACGACGAAGGCGCCGGAGCACATTTCAGCAAAATGGCGCGTCGTCAAAACGGGCGGTGACTTCTGTTTTAAATAAACGCGACGGATTAAATAAAAGCAATCTGATGTTTTTTTATTAAATGTGTTTATGCTGTACACGGTAAAGCAGCAATGATATGGTAACGACTAGAGCTAGTGACGTAGCCATGAAGCTCCCAAGCGCGTATCGAGTAAAAGGGGGCGTGGCGGACGAAGCCTTGGTGTGTCAGTTAAGCAGAAAACCACGTGACCAACGACAAACGAAGCCTCGGTTCGTCACATCAGCGCTTCATCCCAAGTGTCGCTTTCTGTATTATTTTAAATATTTACTCATTAACAGCGTATTGATTCATGCTGCCTTGTCGAAAAATGCTACCTGTATAAACTGAATGGTAGCTAAATGCTACCATTCAGTTTATACAGTCAGTTTATAACACTAATAATGATGAGAAATATGCAAATGATATCCTCTACGGGGGGATTATAATGGTTATAAAGCTATAATGGTTCAGACCCCCTTGCTCTGGACTCTGAGGGTACCTTGTTTTTCTGTAACAAACAAGATAATACCAGTTTTTGTATGTTGCAATGTTCCAACATTAGTATTCGACCTCACCAATGCGCTCATGGGTGCAATCAAATCCTCACAGCAGTTTTCCAACATCAGTACCTGACCTCTCGAATACTCTCAAGGCTGAATACCATCAAGTCGTCACAGCAATGTTCCAACATTAATACATGACCTCACTAATGCTCTTGCCTCGATGCAATCAAATCCTCACAGCAGTGTTCCAACATCAGTATCTGACCTTGATAAAGCTCTGGTGCCTGAATGGCTGAATGTAATCCCTCACAGCAATGTTCAAGCAGCCTTAAAAAGGGGCATATTCTCAAGAAAACCTCCCCAAAATGTGGACATAATAAGAAACGAGTGCCTTCACACAATAGTGGTTAAATCATGTGATTTTTTATTGATGACTGTGATCAACTTTATGATTGTCAGTCATCAGATTTTCCAGCACACACCCACTTATGGCTCTTCACTTCCAGAATGATCAGCTCTGTTTCTCTGTTTTCTCCTCACAACGTGCAGGGCCTTCCTTTCAATGGCAACTTAAGTAATTATATTAATGACATTTAATGTAGGCCTTTATCGTAATGAAATTTAAAGAGTTTGTTTTTTTAGATTTAATATAAGCTTTTATATTCATGACATTTATTGTATTTATTCTAATGACATTTAAAGCGTTTATGTTTATGATATTTATCTTAAGCCTTTATCTTAATGCTATTTAAAGCATTTATTATAATGACATTTGATGTAGGTTTTTACTTTAATAACTGTCATGTTTCCCCCGACTCCTAAATGAGAACAGGCGCAGACTTCCATCCTTTTGTGCTTTATTAAACATAAAGAAAACAAAACCAGAACACAAGCCCTTTTAAATACCCTACTCAAATTCCCAGCCAGCAATAACACAATAACAATTACTTTACTTTACAAATACTCTCAGCTGTGGCTCTTAAACTGAAGACTCTTCAAAAATAAATAAAGGACAAAACAAAACCTCTCAAACTAAACAGAAACAACTGCGTCCCCTGGTGGCCGCGCTCAGGCGCTGACAATAACAAGCACATCTTAATTACATTATATGTAGGTCTTTATTGTAATAACAATTTAAGTATTTATTTTAATCAGATTTTGTACAGATTTTCATTAAAATGAGAATTCAAGTATTTATTTTCATTTATTTAATTTGATTTATTATTAATTTATTAATTTATTTTAATATCAGTTGCAATACTCAAAATGTGCAATAGTAAAATGTGCAAGTACTTGTATTTTTTAAAAAAAATCCTTTGTAGATATTACCACTCTCTTATATTTTTATTTATTTTCCTAACCTTTCTACCTATCAAAAAAATGTAACCTGACTCGGAGAATTCCAACGTGCATGGACTGCTGGTCTCATGCGCAAATGGCAAATAAAAATCTTGAATCTTGAATCTTGAATGTAATCTTGAATTACATTGATGTCAATGTAAGCATTAAATTAAATGCCATTTAATGTTGGTCTTTACTTTAATATCAGTTTAAGTACTTCCTTGACAGTTTAAATGTTTATTTTAATGACATTTTAATGTAGGTCCTTATTTTTATGATAAATGATTAACACAGAAATCGTCTCTGGGTGGGGGTGCTCATCGTTACCGTGCTGCTGGACATAACGGCGTTCGGTCTGAACGATGGATTTACGGACTTGGTTCCAGAGTCGCCGGGTCGAGAGAACCTCAACCTCCGGCTCTTGATGGTCGAACACCGGAGGTTGAAAGCCGTGACAGACTCGAAAGGACTGAACCCCGTGCGGAGGAGACGTGGAGCGGTGCGATGGGGATGTGGTCGGGCAGGACGCCCGCTGGTTCCGTCCGGGGCCTCTCTGCTTGATGTTGACAGGAGAGGGCGTCAGCTTTGGTGTTCTTTGGCCCCGGATGGTATGTGATGTTGAAGTGAAACTGCTCAAAAAACAGCGCCCAGCGCGCCTGCCATGCATTGAGTTGTTTCGCTGTTTTTATGGTGATGAGATTCTGATGGGAAGTCAGTGTCGCCACCCCTCTAGAGCCCACTTGATGGCAAGCAACTCGCAGCCCCCCACCCCGTATTGTTGCTGCATGGGATCGAATCTCCTAGAGAAGAAACAACAGGGATGTTGTTTCTGGTCTGAACCTTGTTGTGAGAGGACGGCTCCTATGCCCACATCGAAGGCGTCCACTTCAACAACTAATGGTTAGGTCTGATCGGGATGCATTAGAACGGGAGCAGAGGTGAAGAGATGACAGAGATGGTGAAAGGCAGTGATGGCTTCCTGGGTGAGCTGGAAGGGTCTGGGTTTAGGGCTGGTGAGAGCAGTGAGAGGTGCTGCAACTGAACTAAAACCCCAGATGAATCAGCGATAAAAATGGGCGAACCCCAGAAAATGTTGCAGCTGCTTAAGCGATGTGGGCAGTGTCCACGCGCACAGCCTCCAGCTTCTGAGAATCCATGGCCATGCCTTGAGGAGAGACAACAAAGCCTAGGAACATGGTGGTGTGCTGGTGAAAGGCACATTTTTCCAACTTACAGAACAGTTGATGGGCCAGCAACCTCTTGATCACTGCCCGGACATGCTGGACGTGCTCCTCTGTGGACTTGGAGTAAATGATGATGTCATCGAGGTACGCGAAGGCCCACTGGCCCAGCATGTCACGGAGAACATCATTGATGCGCTGTTGGAAGGCGGAGCGGCATGACAAGGGTCGACGGGCGGATGGTCCCGTTGCGGAGCCCTTCGGTGACGTATTCCTCCATTGCCTTTTGCTCCCCTGTGGTGAGCGAGTAGAGACGGCCGCAGGGCGGTACCGTGCCCGGGAGGAGGTCGATGGCGAGATTGTAGGGCCGGTGACGGAGAGAGTTGTGCTTGCAGAAGACCCTTCCAGATCACGATACGGGACGGGAATGGCCTGCAGGTCGACGTCGGGGGCACGTTTCAGCCTGAGCCTTAAGGAAGAGTTCTCTGCAGGTCGGCCCCCACTGTAGTATACGGTCTTGGGTCCACGAAATGAGTGGGTCGTGTTTCGTCAGAGAAGGATATCCTAGGATTAGAGGAGGAGAGGAGAGATTAGTGACAAGAAATTGGATAATTTCGATATGGTCTTCACACGACATGGATATGGGTTTAGTGATGCGGTGAATCGGACTGTGGGTGAGGGGCCGACCGTCGACGGCTGTGATAGTGACTTTCACAGCCATATAGCTGAATTAACTGTTGACACAACCTTGTAGCACGGCGGAAGGCGTGACTGGCACGAGAGAGCGGGAAGGAGTAGAGGCTCGCACCAAACGATCTCGCTTTCCCACTCACACACACAGGGTTATAGGGGGATTGCTCTGCAGAGCCTGAGTACTCACAGTACCAGAACCGGGTTTGAGAAGAGACACGTAGCATAGAAGGACGTAACTTCAACGACTGTGTGAGGAACAGACTCCTGCTTCCTGCTCTTATACCTGACGTGCGGTCGTTTCCGGTGCCCTTTGACTGCACGTGACCCGGTGTGCGTGACAGTAAGCTCTTCATTTTAATCCCAATTAAATATTTATTTTTTATAATATTAAATATAATAATTTTAACATATGTTTTTGTTTGAATACAATAATTTAAGCATTTAATTCATTTCCACATGTGAAGCAGATCTTTTACTGTACTTTTAATGCTCTTTTATGTATTCTTTTATCTAGTTTACTATATTTTCTATTCTGTAAAGCACATTGAATGACCGTCTGTGTATGATAATGTGCTATATAAATAAAGTTGAACTTGAACTTGAACTTGAACTTTATTTCAATGGTATTTGAGTAATGTGGACACGCCCTAGTGTTTCCTCACACTGCGGACCTGATTACCATAAAGTTACTCAAGAAAATCCAATTTACCATCAGTATCTTACACACACACACACACACACACACACACACACACACACACACACAGGTATACCCACATGCTCATGTACAACCAGAGTGACTTATTGATCTCGTGACCAGTCAAAGTTCATGGAAAAACACAGCAGCACCCATACACAAGGGACAATAATATGGGGACGCCTGACCATTCCACCAACAGGTACTTTAATGACATTGCATTTAAATCCATAGACAGCTTCCACTCTTCATGTGGAGTTTCTTCCACATGATTCTGGAGTTTCTGTGGGAAGCATTTATGAGGTCTGTAGCATTTATGAGGTCACGCACTGATGTTGGAGGAGAAGGTCTGGATCACAAACTCAGTTCCAGTTCATCCCAAAGGTGCTGGATGGGGTTGAGGTCAGGGCTCTGTGTGGATCAGTCAAGTTCTTCCAC
>JBBJLR010042158.1:0-12101 GCA_037577145.1 Brachypetersius gabonensis
TCTCTCTCTCTCTCTCTCTCTCTCTCCCTCTCTCTGAAATACATATTCATATTCAACAATACATACAGGTGAGACAAAATATCATACCTGGCCATTTATTGAGGAAAAGTTCCAGGATTGCATTTGAACCTTGCAGTTTTTACTTTCAGTATCTGGTGTAATCCCAAATTAAACATTTCCAATAGCTGTTGATCTGTCCTATATTTTACTTTGGTGAAATTATAGCCCATTCCTCTGTACAGAACAGCTTCAACTCTGGGATGTTGATGGATTTCCTCACTCGAACTGCACATCCACAACATTATGCTGAGTTATTGTCAGGACTTTGACGTGGCCATTCTAAATCAGTAACTTGATTCTTCTTTATCCATCCTTTAGTAGAACGACTTACGGGCTTAATATCATTGTCTTGTCACCTTTCTCTTGAAATTCAGTTCATGAGCAGATGTCCTGACATTTTCTTAAGTATTCATTGGTATAATTCACCACTCATTCAGACCAAAAGTTTCAGGCCACAAACATTTTTCCAATAACCTTCTGGCTTATTCAGAAACCTCCTTTGTTCATGCAGTGATTCGCTTACACAAACATACATGAAGATCAAATTTTTATCTCACACCTAATCTCACATTCTGTTGACTGAAAATGGCTGAATGTCATTTCAAATGAATCGCAAATTTTGGGTGTAATACTGAAACACGTTTTTCAACAGCATCGGTTGTAAAAAAAAAAAAAGGCCATATAATTAAAATTGAATCATTTGTCCTCAATGGAAAATGACCAAAGTAACCAAACATTCAAAGAAAATGTGATTATTAATTACTACCCTTTTATAATGATTATAATGAATTAAAAGTAACAGCTGATGAATAAAATACTCTAATCTAAGTGGTATTAATCATATAGCACTGATACTTTCTATCTGTGTTAAGACCACTGCCAACAACATACAGTACTTCATATTTAGAACAGTACATCAAAATACAGACCCCAGAACTTGACATGGGAACATCCCCTTCAGTGTTTATTGTGCATTGAACACTCCGTTCTGTGTCCAAAAATAAATAAATAAATAAATAGCCATTGCTGCTCCTCAACTCCATGTTCAATAGTTCACTGTTCCACTTCCAACACTTTCTCAATTTCACTGTCCAGTAACTTTGTTGCATTACATCCAGAATAAGACCACATAAAACCATTGTAGAAAACATATAGCTTAAATTGATACCAAGAAAAACAGTATGGTTTTTCGAATTAACTGATGATGCTAATGGTATGCGACCTCAGAAAATGTTACAGCCTGGTCTCTTTTCATCTTTCAGCTCAAAAACTGTCACTTTGTGAAGAAGTAGTAAGCTCTTATCAAATGTGAGGATTTCATAAATTCGCATGAAAAAATCTCCAAATAATGTCACGTTCCATAGATTTAGATGCTTGAATTATTGGCCTTCACCACTAAAAGTCCCTTCTTATTTCAGCATTTCACTAGCTGTAACTTATATTTAATGACACTGAATCGTTAATTATATTAAATAAAGTAACATGCCATTAAAGCATCCACCATGAAGAAGTTTAACTTTGTGCCTTAAACTAACAAACTATCAGTACTAGCTGGAAAATCATTACCAATAAAAATGTATCAACGTTAGTAGTGTAAGCTTATAAAACAGTATGTGCAAAACATGTTGACAAACACCTGGCAAATGCTTGTCAGGTGAGAAAACTCAATGTATGAAGGACGAAAATTGGCAAGACTGTGCATTTGTACACCATTCTAGACATTAGTGCGGCCCAAGCTTGCAGTCTACCAAATCTTCATGAACATTTCAACATCACTTGTATTGAAGCTAAACTCTCAAGGGCATTAGATTCCCGGGACCGGATTTGGGAACCCGTAGTGCATAATCAGATTCAGGATGACTTTGAAACTAATCGAGTGACTCTTAGATCCTGTGCTCCAGGAAGACACTGGTTTATGGAACACTATTAATTGTCTTTTCATTGTCATGAGCTGTTAAATGCAGGTGGAACCCTGGGGAATCAATTACAGAGCCCGAGCCAAAGAGCAGGAAGCAGGCCTGTGCATTTTAATAGCATCTGATGGATACAGGCACGTCTAGGGTGAGAGTATGTAGAAGCAGCCAAAAGGTTCCCATCCTCTGTCTGGGTTCCTCTCTGTCAAGTCAGACAGACTGCTATTGGCCAAAGCATTGTCTCCTTTCATTCCGTGTCTGTCTGACTAGCCACGTTTTCTTCGATTCCTCAACATCTGCTGGTTATGATTCAGGATAATCATGGGTGTAGATATGTCTTTTTTAAATCCTTGATTTGACTTGCAGTTGCTAAGTTGCTTGAAGGTTGCTAAAGAAGGTGACTGAGGGGATGGAAGATTTTTGAATTGTCCAATGGCAATTTCTTTCTGCTTGAGTGGTTAGTTACATTTAAAGGTATTTATCTTCACAATTATACACTGATTTGGATCATGTGTTTGGATTACAGCAGTGTCAGCTACACAACCTGAGTAGGAGTGCACATTTTGCTCAGCTTAACTCGCAATATCCAAGCTCATCAGCCTTCTCTTACTTTTCTATCCCTGTCATTTCCTGACGTTTATGTGCCTGGTTGTGAGTACTCAGGATGGAAGATTTTTCCTGTTAGTCTGTTTTAATTGGTTTATGATGAGACCCAGATGAATGTGTCTGGAGGACAGGTGTTTTAACTGAAATCCGGTTTCAGCTCAGCAGTGCATGTGCTCACCAGAAACTGCCCGAAGCCATGACTACATCACTTGGAACCAGAATAGCTGTAGATGTGGAAAACAACAAAGTATGCACTATTCTTTTCTAGAGTTTATTTTGAAATGGTTTTTTGACTGCACAATACACTTGGGCTATATTTGCACTTCTTAAGGAAAATGAGTTTTTTATTGATAGGTTATTTTCAGACAGATTGGACACATTGTTGCAGCATTATCTCACCTCAAAAACAAATGGGGAAGGGTGAAAGTGATGGAAAGTCATTATGACACACACAGCTCTGCTCATGTTCACATTCAGACAGATGCACAATTTCAGAAGCCATTGATTGGTAAGGCAGAAATATGACCATTTGAGAAAACAGTTTACACTGAAGTGCCCCATTATTTTGAGCTGAGCTCCTTGAAATGTAATTGCCCTCCCAAACTGTGAGTAGAGTCTGGCTCATTTCTTTCTTCAGCATCGCTGTTTGTTGAATTGACGCACACTCAGTACTGTTCAGATGCATATTACCTGCTTAAATGTGTCTCCAGTAAGATGCCCATAGGGTCTCTAGCCTGCTGGTGCAGAGGCATTCACACTGCAGTGAAGACAGTGTTGATTGCACTTGTTCCATCTTGTCAAGCTTTTCCATTTTATTTTATAAAATTGGCTTTGTGGTCTATGTGGTTTGTTTGTTTAATTGGTGGGTGGATGGTGTGTGTGTGTGTGTGTGTGTGTGTGTGTGTGTGTGTGTACATCAATCAGCTGTAACTTAACCTGTTTAATGGCCCTCATATGCAAAGTGGACCCTCCATAGATCAGACTAATGTATGCAGCAGATCCCAACATGCTCATTCAGTTTCTTGGAAATTTGGTCAAGTCAACACATTGAATGCTTTGTCCTCAAACCTGAACAGTTTTTGCTGCGTGGCAGAGTGCACTATCCTGCTGAAAGAGGCCACTGATATTAGGGAATATTTTTGTCATGAAAAGTGTATTTGATCTGTAGCAATGTTTAAGTAGGTGGGACATATCAAAGTAACATCTACATGAATGCCTCTGTTATGTCGGCTGAGGGATAGAGACACAGCAGCAGGCAGCAAGAGTTCCAGTGTGGCTGTATTTATTGAAAATAAAGACTACACAAGTCCACACAAAACTAGCACATAAAGGTAGGAGCTTCACCAAAACGAGGGGGACCTTCACCCCTCTGAACGTCATTCGTCTCAGGCCCGACTCCGCCTTTCCCCGGAGGGCTTTTTCTCTGATGGGAAACACGGTTCACTTTCTCACAAAGTCCTTACAGTCTCTCTCTGTCCTTTTTCCCCCCCGTCTTTGATGAATGTCTCACCAAGTGTGAGATTGAGTCGCTAGTTCACTCCTGGATGGGACACAAACAAACAGAGAGAGAGGGAGAGGAAGGAAATAAGCAACTCGTAACACAAACTCCTTTTTCTTGATGGCTTTCCTCTCCTCCTTGCTTCCCGTCAGGATTGCTGTGGGAGCTGACTCTCTGTAGTTCGGAGATCCACCTGGACGAGACCTTCTCACTGGAAAAAATCACAAGCACACTCACCACAGACTCAGACAAGATTTTTCTCACCATACAGCAGTGCGATACTTTTTCTCAGCAGCTAACATGAGCCCTGAACAAAAGGACTTTTTCTAGACTAGTACTCCTACGCCTTCCCTCCAGTACACATAAAAAGAAGACCAGAAACCTGGTGACAACGACTCTCTGACTCAGCCAGGTTTTAAACACTCCTTCATCCAATCACACGACACGGACACTAGGTACCTCCTTCTCCTGGTGATTGCTACGCGCACACCTGGCACCTAATAGATTACACGCACACTCACACCACCTCTAGCCCAGAGCCCTTGTCTCCTAGTATTCCGGTGACCTACTTCTCCGCTGCTGCGTCGAAGGTTCAGCAGACGTCATAGTCTCATGGTTTCCCAGCAGAACGTTGTCCAGGGCATCACACTGCTTACGCCAGCTTGACTTCTTCCCATAGTACATTCTGGTGCCAAACACACCAGTGATTCACCAGACCAAGCTACCTTTTTCATTGCTTAATGGTCCAGTGATGCTATGATGCTCAAATGCGCATCGTAGGCATTTTCTATGGTGGACAGGGATCAGCATAGGCTCTGGTCTGACAATTCTGCAGCTACCCAGCCCCAAACACAGCAAGCTGTGCATTCTGACACTGTTATGTCATAGCCAGCATTTTTTTTTAGCTTTTTCAGCAATTTGTGCTACAATAACTCTTCTGTGGGACTGAACCAGCCTTTGCTCCATCAGAGACCTTTGGCCACCAATAACCCTATAGTTAGATTATTAGTTATCCTTACTTGGACAGCTTTTAGAAGTTGGCCAAGGAACGCCACAATACTCACTATTTTGGAGATGCTCTGGCCAGTTTGCCTGACTGTCACAATTCAGCCCTTTTGAGAGTTAATGGGATCCTTACACTTTTCCTTTTTACCTTCTTTCAAAAGATCAACGTTGAGAATTGACTGTTCACTGGCTGCCAAACATATTCCACCTCTTTTGACAGGTGCCACTGTAACAGGATCATTTATGTTATTCACTTCACTTGTCATTGGTTTTAATATTGTAACTGTTCGGTGTGTGTGTGTGTGTGTGTGTGTGTGTGTGTGTGTGTGAACTGGCAGTAGGCTTATTGTAAACAAAGAACTGCAGCAAAATACATGTCATGCGTTCTATGCATCTGTGCACAGTTATTTCGTCTTAACAACGAAAAGGCAAGGAAAGCATACCTTCCTGAGTGCAATATCTTAATGATGAGTAGAAGACTTATTTCCGACACTTTGTGCTATAGTGCTCCGAGATCACAGCACTTCCATTGTTTCTTCAGATCCTCCCTGCCTCACACACCAGTCTGAGCTGAATGGTAAAGAAATTAATATTATCAGGCCTCTGCAGAGATGCAGCTGTGCTCTGATCTACAATACTAAGCCCTGATAGGAACATCGCTATGATGGGAAAAATGCCATGAACCATATACGGATTTTCTCCCTCACACACAGTCTTCCTTTGAATATTAATCATCTTGTTCAGTGTGGAACCAATTTTCCGCCTTATAGTTATCAGGAATGCCAGTTTTCTCTTAGTGATCTGCTGTTCATAAAACCATTAATTGTGTTCTAAATGCTTGGATTTGTGCAGTGATGGAAATGAGTTCAGTGACAGAGTAAAACTTATTAGTACGCTAACCAAGATGAACTGCAGTAAAGCCAAGCTGAAAGCATTTAAAGCAGGGGCATATTGGCCAGCCATTCCCATTTAGTGAGCCATATTGTACTGAAGAGATCTAAACTTTGGTGGAAATTAGGCAGTCCCAAATATCTGCTACTGTCTGCCACCTAAAATTAATCTGTCAATTTGACAGCACTGGTATCAATCTGTTTTTTCGACCGCCAGTTAATTGACCAGTCATTTTATCAAGCACACTCTCTTTTCACTGTGCTTTTGGACTTTCATGGTATTTTAACCTTAAAGGTACAGATTAATTTTAAATTGGTATCATTAGTGTGTTAACCTAAATGATCACACCGTTGTTTTGTTACTGTGTGCAGAGTCAAGCCATGCGGATTGTGCGAACAGTAGGTCAGGCCTTCGAAGTCTGCCACAAGCTCAGTCTGCAGCACACCCAGCAGAATGCAGATGGCCAGGAGGATGGAGACAGTCAGAAGACCTGCACAGACTCTGGAGTGCAAGGTAACCTGCACACATTTTAGGGCCTGGTTAGTATTAGAATTGTGAATGAAGGCAGAAATGTTTATAACCAGTAATTTGGCCATATATCATTTAATGCGGACACGTTCATTAGACTCCAGTCTAATGTCCAATAAACTGACTGTCTTTTGATAATTGTGAGTTGTTAAATATTGTTTTCAATTCTCCACTCACAAAAACTAATTTGTGACCACATTAAATAATATATCGCCAAATTACTGGTTATTCAAATTTTCACCTTCAGGTAACCAGTAATTTGGCCGGATAAATAATAACTTTAAATAAATGATTTGAATTTGAAAGGTAAGGTTTGAAAGGTAAGGTTTGGGTCGATTTTACATGTAACAGTGTTTTTTGTTAACATTTAGTAGTCTGCAAAACTGTGAGAAACCAGGATTGACCAGTGTTATTTATTTTACCAAAATTATTTATCCTTGTTGTAACTAGTGAACGTTTTGATTGCTTATTAGCAAACCCCTAGAAAATCAGAGGCTCATTTGCATTTTGCAGCCTTCTACAATATCAGTATGGCAAAGGCCAGTGGTGAGAAGACAGTAAAAAAATAAAATATTGTCTTGCTCTGTTAATCCCACTGTGGTCATGAAATAATTCACAAAGGTGTTTATAAAGTAAAAGATTTTGCAGAAGTGTTTACTCATTACAGTACCAAGCGAGCCACTAAATATCAGTGCTTTATCTGCTGGATTTTTGTCGATACCCATAAATCTTGTTTTCCTGCTCCCCGGGCTGTGAGTTCAGGCTGATTATCCTCCTCCGTGCTTTTCGCTCCCTCTGGAGTTTCTTCTTTTTGAAATGCAGATGAGTGGCCAATGCTCACCCACACATCATCGCTCAGCCACACCAGGGTCCCCCAGCCCCAACGCCAGTGCTCCAATCACATAAAAGTGACTCACTCCTGTTCACACCAGCTCTGGCACAGTGTCAGTCAAGTCACTTAAGGGACTAATTGTCAGAACCTCCACTGGAACTAACAGTGAGCTATTTGTTAAAGTGCTAAAAGCGTCTCATTGGATTTCAATGCTTCTTCTGGCTAATGGCCTCAGGCATTACAATAGTGAGCTTGAGTAAGCTGCACTTTTCATCATACTCTGTCCCAAACATCACTCGAGCATCTCCAGCACATGCAGATTTTATTCCAGAAAACCGGAATTACTTTGTGTTTGGATGAACACAAATTGTTTCTTTCTGCAGATCGTGAGCTGACCGGAGCTGAAAAGACAGTCGCAGAGGAGACAGACATTGATGCAGAGGAGCTGCCACTACCAGACAGTACAGTAGATGAATTCAACCGCGGAGTGACTGACTTGGATGAGGCTAAAAAGGAGGATGAAGTCCCTAAGGACAAAAATGTAAGCACGCACATCACCCTTGGTTTTTTGTCTATGATGATTATTAAACAGCTTGTGACCTATCCATGGACCCCAACTTATTTTTAAGGTATTACATCTTAAAATTGCTTTATATTTAATTGAATAACATTATTATGATACTAATGTTAAGATTATGATAGATGTTTTCGTATATTTCATATAGCATTTGAACCATTTAAGCGTGACTCCTTAATGTGATGTTTAAAGAGTGGTCTGCATGATTTTGTAACAGAATTCTTGCTGTTGTTGAAACATGTGAGTGCTTTAGTTTATTAGAACACCCATAGAAACTACTTTTTATTACCTGAGATTGGTCAAGCTAATAAAAGCATTTAGTGGTAAGATATTGCAACAATATATTGGTCAGCTGTAGGAACTTTATAGTCATTACTAGTAATTCACTGTAGTTTGCAAACAAAAAGTCTAAAAATAATCAAAATAACTGTTTTAGGGGTTAAGCAATATTAGAATTAGTAGCAAACTGTAATATGCAAATAAACCAGCTCTCAGAAGGCTTGCACTCCAGACAGAGGATGCAGACACAAATTAGCCTGTGACTGATAGTCTTGCCTTCAGTATTTTCAGTTTAACCTCAAGATTTGCCTCAAGCATAGTTCGACCTTAATAAAGTTGTGGTCATTCAGATGGAGTAACAAGAGACTGTGGCCTTGAAAGGGCATATCTGACAAGCATATAAGTATTCCATGTACGTATTTAGAAACTATTGGTGGTAGAGTCTTAGGTAACCGCACCTTGATGACCATCTGTAATAGTGATGGTGTGTGTGTCCTTGTGTGTACACATAAATAGCCGTGATTCTCTGTATGTGGGCTCTCTGTCAGAGTGCTGTGTACTTGGTGTTTCTGTCCATAGCCTTCTTTTTGTGTTGGGACATGGCGCAGAGTCTTGGAAAGATAAGATGGCGATGAGGCCGACTCCCATTAAAAACACATTACATTCCTGGAATAGATTTTGGCTCATATTGAAACTGATGATGTCCTACATTCCATGAATGTCCTCATGGCAGAATATCTCTTTTAATCTCTTTATTGAATTGTACAATAAGTGCAATGTCTACCATTTACTCAGACCATTTTTCTGGCCAGTGTCTTATCACCAGATGTGATTAACTGCAAATAGATAGAGGCCTTCACCCAGCTCTTTAAGAAGTTCATCTATATCAGCATATTTGATTTTAAGATTCCTGCTTTTTTCCTGGAGCCTTTGAGAAGGTTTAGTGAGACACCCACAGTACTTCAGTGTTTTACCATGAATTTGCATGCTTACACCTCATTTGTTTCTGCATGAATGATTAATACGATTTTTAAATAGCATCACACTAAAATGGACTACCTGCGTAGGAGTGGGCCTGAATCACTCGGCTATTCAAGGATTTGGAGAGTCTAATTTTCTGGGTGACCTCTAGTCAGTCTTTGCACATGGATGTAAAGAGTTTTTTAGCCTGTGAGCTGCAAGGGAGTTGCTCCAGTATACCATGTTACCACATATTATTTATTTCATTTATTTCATTTCATTTTTAATAGTTCCATATACCAACTCAGAACAACAATAAATATTGTTTGTAAGACTGCTGCAGGAAGTTGATTTCAAAAATCCAAAACGGGGAAACATTGATGAAACAGTCTTTTTATATCCTATTCAGACCATATTTCAACAAAAAAAAAAATACATTTGGCTTCCCAAAAATGTTTTGTTTTGACTAGTCATCTGGCAAAATCTCACTTTTTTAACATTATTAACAGATTTGAAATAGACCCAGTACATATTTACCTTTGAAAATAGATTGAGAATGTATCTAGTAAATTCAGTATTATTGCTGATTTTAAACATTTCATTCAGTATTTGTGCAGTAACACCACAATGACTGGGAATGTAATGATCAGAAAATTGCATGTTACACACCATAGAACCTATTAAACCACTGAGGCCGTCTTAGGAAGGCAGTATTTGTGTGTAATCAAATGATATCTAATGTAGTAGAACTTAATATCTTCACTCAGTCTCAAGCAAAATCACATTGCTGGATGTCACTTCTGCCAGTTGTATGTGGCTCATAACTAGTCAAGACGAACGTTTTATAAAAAGTTTTATATCTGGAAGATAAGAAAAAAATAATATTTTGTTTCACAAAAAAAATTATACTGATGGGCTTTCAGTTCTGCTCCACTCGCCTATATCCAACTGTCAGCTATGATATGCTTGTGGAAGACTAATCCAATTCCCAATAAAATTAGTTTGAAATATGTAACAGTTCCAAGAAAAACTAATGCTGTTCTGCATCAAACATTTTGAGGCCCTTTAACTCTGAAGCAGTTATTTCTGTATTTTAATCTACTCTTCTCCTTTTTGGTACTGTTGCCACATTTACTTTGATATATAAAAAAGACTTTTTCAAATTCTTGATTTCTGTCTCACCAGCTACCATGTTCCGCAAGCAAATGTATGCGTAAGAATATACCTGAGACTTCAGTCACCTTTTATTGAGACTCTGATTAAACAAATTAGCAACCCTTAGATCTGATTTCTATTCTGAACTCACTCAGGAATTCATAGCATCCAACAATAAGGGTAGCATTCTGCTATTAGTCGGAATAAATACTGTTGCACAACAGTTCCACACACTGGTGGTAGATTTGATTTAAAATATCTTCCATCCACTGCAAAGGCAATCCTGTAATGATTCAGACATCATGTTGACAACTTCAGTTGTTTGTTTCACGTCATCCAAATGAGTGTATCAGCATAGCTAGGCTAGCCTGGAAATACCCTGTTGTGACCTGCTTTGTGAGTCAGTGGAAATGGAGATACTTTAGTTAGACCTACTGTGCTAGATTCCATTGGGATCCCCTCTGGTGTGAAATTGATGAATCCACAGTTGGGTGGACATGCTCTGCTCTCAATGTGCGTCCATGTGCAGTCAGAAAAGTGTCATGCATTATTTAGTAGTTTTGGTACATGTGTGCCTTATTGTTTTATGTACTACAAGAATTACATCAGTTTTAAAAAATCTTAGAAAGATAACTGTTTATGATAACTGCTTCTAAAAGAACAAAGACAACATTTTTTACTATAACATTTTAAGATAACATGGCCAAAACTGTTAGCCCTCTTAACAGTCAGAGTTGCACCCCTTTGAGAGGTTGCCATCAGACTCACAATTGATGGCAACCTCTTACTGTAGATTTATCACACAGTTTGCACAAGTCTCCTGAGAGATCTTAGACCATTTCACCAAGGCAAATTGCATCATCTTATGCAAATTAGATGGCTTTCGAGCATGAACCTTACCCTCACCAAAGATTCTCAAAAGGATTTAGATCTGGCACTTGAGCCGGCCTTTCCAAGACCACGATTCTGTTCTTCAGAAAGTTCTGGACCAGCTGTGTTGTATGCGACCCAAAGCCAGTAGATTTCTTCAAATTATTCTAAAAAAATGTCAGCTTAATTTTTCTTCATTCCTTCTGGAAAATTCAGATCTAACACCTCCCAGGTTGGATCTGGAACCTGTACATTGTTGCGTTTACAGCATTTATCAGACACTTTTTATCCAAAGCAACTTCCATTCCCTAACTACAGGGGACAGTCTCCCTGGAGCAACATTCTGGGTTAAAGGTCTTGCTCAGGAAGCCAGTGGTGATGCTGAAGGTAGGATTCGAACCCATGACCTCTTGGTCCAGAGGCAATTGTCCTACCCACTAGGCCACTACAAAGACCTTTACATGGAAAACACAGTCTTAACATTTTAAATAATAAACAAATTAATTGTGTCTGTGTTTGATCTGCTGGATCTATCACAGCTCTATGTTCTATATAAATGCTCTATATAAATATGAGGATGAGACCACATTAACATTACCATTAGGACCCATGGCTCATAAATGAATAAATCAGTGCTCTTCTGATTCACTTGAGCTTACTGTGTTCTAAGAAAAATTAGTAATTTCTAGTCTTTCAGACTTACAGACGGTCTTACAGGCGGTGCCGTTTTGGGTGTGTGCTTATTTGTTTGATAAACAAAATAATGAAATTCTGTTTCCTTCACAGAACTGCCAGATAAGCCCATTATAGAACAGGAGAAAATACTGTTTTATATTGGGCCTATATATACGTGTGTGTGTGTGTGTGTGTGTGTGTGTGTGTGTGTGTGTGTGTGTGTGTGTGTGTGTGTGTTTTTTTTTTTTTTCC
>JBBJLR010042186.1:0-12100 GCA_037577145.1 Brachypetersius gabonensis
GCATGCATATACACTATGTGGACAAAAGTATTGGGGCCCCAGACCATTACACCAACAGGGACTTTAATGAAATTGCATTCAAATACATAGACTTTAATATAGATTTGATCTGCCCTTTGCAGCTCTAACAGCTTTGACTCTTCTTGCAAGTGTTTGTGTGGGAATTTGTACCCATTTGTACCCATTCATTCTGTAGAGCATTTATGATGTTGGATAAAAAGGCCTGGCTCACAATCTCCATTCCAGTTCCTCTCAAAAGTCAGGACTCTGTGGGGCCAGTCAAGTTATTCCACACCGATCTCATCAATGTCTTTATGGAGCTTGCTTTGTGCACTGGGACACAGTCATGCTGGAATAGAAAAGTTCTTTCCCCTAACTGTCCCCAAAGTTGGAAGCATGACATTGTTCAAAGGTGTTAAGATTGTCCTTCACTGGCAAAAAGGGGCCATCTGAAGTCAATAGTTACGCACATATTTCCTGTTGTAGGAACTTCCCCTTTAACACCATTCATGCACATTTATAAGGTATATGGAAAGTCTTAAAACTCTCCTTATATTTAAAGCTGTTCGTGGTTCTTGGGTGTTTGATTGTAACACACTACACACTGACCGAATCCGCTTTGACAAACTTTTGGAACTGGGGGTTGGATTAGGCATGGCATGGAGGGCACCCCCCTCCCTTTTTGTTTTTCTTCCAGGTGAGCAACCATGAGGGTGCTGGTGTTGGGGGTAGGGGCACTGTTGATGTTAAGGGTGTGCGACGCAGCGTGGCACAAACAAATCTGTATTTTTTCTGGATGAACATTTCATCGAGGGGGACACAAATGGATTCGGCGGTTAGGCAGTAAACTCATGAGACCTATAAATATTTCACGACAGCACATAAAGTATTTGTTCTACCGAGTGGTTAAATTACAATAGAACTCCAGAATGTGGCATGGAACACTCTGACCTAACAGCAGTCCATGAATAGGGAATGATGGCTTACCCTAGCTGGCCTGCAATGGGCTATGCCATTTCTCAGAAAACCCAGGCTCTCATATTTATTAAGGAAAAAGTCCTAATATCAGTTCAATGGACACTGTTTGTATTGAATGCAATTACAGTAAACCCCCAGCTTTACGCGGATTCATTCACACATGGCTGCATTTGAGAACCAAAATCCCCACAATAAACTGCAAACTACAAATATCCTCTGCCTTTTTTTGCTTTTTTGTGTCAATAAATATATTTTTTTCCGGATGTTTTCACACAAGGGGACTCGAGACTGTAGCAGACCTTGAAGCACTTTTTTCGAATTCCCCCCGCACTCCAAGCGTGATTTCTCCGCAGTGTAAGCACTCAGACACCTCAAATTCCACAGTTCAGTTGATCTCCAGGAGCCCTTTTCAACGAGCCCTCATTTGTATTTTTAACCCGAGTAGATCAGGGGTTATTCCCCGAAAACCGTCCACCTCCCGCGGTGTCCCAATACTTTTTTCACTTAACCTTCCGAGTTGCATATCTCAGCGGGGGGCGAATGCAGGTTTACCTTTACATGTTCTTTAAGGGTAATGCATTACACTGAGTTTAAAATGACAAAGTGTTCTGGGAGCAGATTTGGGGGCATATTTAGGGTTTACACAATAAAAATAGGCAATTTTATGTATCTTTGTTTTAACCAGAACTACTGTATCTCATGTTTTAAGAAAAACAGAAGAGAATGAATTGTATTTTGCAAAGTCCAATGAGAATTCCACCTGGTATCATTAAATACAAACACAAATAATTGTGCTGTGCTGTACTTAAAATAACATATATTACTATCTGTGCTGTGTTTTATCTCTAAGACTACCATTTTTGGGGCATATGCATTTAAGATATGTTCTGTATTTGGTTTAATTGAATACCCGTGTTAATGTTGAATAGGAGAACAAGTTGACATATTCAATGTGTTTCTAAACTGACGGTAAATTACAGAGGCCAGATTTGAACCAAGTAAGAGAACAAAGACATACATGAATGTGATAAATTACATCAGTTATAATAAATCAAGTATAATTAACCTTCGTGAACTATGCTTGAAATGATAGAAGGGGAAGTTTGAAAAGAAAGCTGTTTAATGGTTGGACAATTCTGGGGAAGACTCTTTTTTTGTATCTATTATGACATGCTATTTAGGGAAGTCTTCTATAATAAAAAGCTTAGGTTTGAATAAATGGAATAAAACTTGGATAAAACATTCCATATCTTCAAACTCAATTTCTCTCTCTCTGTCTCTGTCTCTGTCTCTCTGTCTCTGTCTCTCACTCTGTTTGTGTGTGTGTGTGTGTGTGTGTGTGTGTGTGTGTGTGTGTCACTGCCTATCTATGTAGCTTAACTGGGTCTGCCCTCTCTGTTTTCTCATTTCTGCTTTGAAGATATTCCATTGAGTGGAAGAAGGATGCTGAAAATTACTTTGACATTGACCCTGTTGAGGGCGTCATAACCACCAGCGAAGCTCTGGACCGAGAGCGAGCGCCGAAACATAACATTACTGTTGTGGCGACAAAAGTTAGTAAGTATGAAACCACTGAGAAAAGAGATGGCACGAGATGAGAAATATAAGGCCAATGTAGCAATAAGTCTTCTGCTGAACTATATTGCTTCGAAGGCATTCACATTAATCAGTGTCAGGGTTTCAAAGAAGCTGATGCTGAACAGGGCATGATGCTGCCATCTAGTGGAGTAGGAATGGGGAATGCAGCCTTAATGTTTTCTCAGTGACTCACTATATGGAGAAAAGTTTTGGGACAGACCTGTTTTCCAGCGTTTGGTTTAGGCCTTTTACTTCTAGTGAAGGACAATCTTAATGTTTCAGCATACAAAGACACTTGGACAATTTTCTATTCCAGCATGAATGTGTCCCAGTGCACAAAGCAAGCTCCATAAAGACATGGATGAGTTTGGTGTGTAAGAACTTGACTGGTCTACACAGAGCCCTGACCTCAACTCTGTCCAACACCATTGGGATGAACTGGAACAGAGATTGTGAACCAGGCCTCCACAGAAACTCTCCATAATCTTCTGGAAAGCCTTCCAAGAGTGGAAGCTGTTATACCTGCAAAGGGGAATCAGCTCCATATTAAAGTCTATGTATTTGAATGCAATGTCATTAAAGTCACTGTTGTTGTAATGTTCAGGCATCCCAGGACTTTTGTCCATATTTTGTATATTTGGGAAAATGGACCGCAGTGTGGATCCCAGCTGTTAATTGTAACGAGTTCTTTGATAATAAGGTGTATTTGACAGTAGTTCACATTATATCAGTTTAATTACATGGTTTAACATGTACTATACTATACAATAGATTTCCAACCTCGTTTAATCCCTTAGAATTTACAGGCTTTGTTTTACTGTAATATAAAGACTAATGTAGATAAAGAATGACTGTATTGGTTTATTGTTCTACATGTTGAAAAGCAGTCAGGGCTGAAACACTCCATATGGGTGGATGTGAATGGGCAGTGCAATAAATATGTATATGTGATACTCTGCATGGACAAAAATATTGGGACACATGTTTTTTTAGTCTAGGCTCCTTCGAAGGACAATCTTAATGCTTCAGCACACCAAAACATTTTGGACAACACCATGCTTCCACCATTGTAGACACAGTTTGGTGTGGAATTTTGTCTTAAAGTATACAGTATGTATTTGAATGCAAAGTCCCTGCTGGGGTAATAGTCAGGTGTTCCAATAATTTTGTCCAGATATATAGATAGATATCTATACTGCATGGACTGACAGCATGTGTAGACCCGTGATGCTAAAACTAAACAGCAGGTGGCAGGGTTACACACTTCTTCAATAGACTGTTCAGTTTCCTTAAGGCAGCTATGAGATCCATTTGTGTGCACTTGTCAGTGTGTGTGTATGTGTGTGTATGTGTGAGCCCAGTGCATGGACACTGCCTGCTTTGATCTTTCAGACAACCCCCTGCTGTACAGTCGAGTTAATGTCACCATCAGTGTACTGGATGTCAATGAATTTCCTCCAGAACTCTCCCACCCTCACGAGGCATTTGCTTGTGAAGATGCAAAAGTAGGCCAGGTAAGTGTGTTTGTGTGTGTGTGTGTGTGTGTGTGTGTATGTATGTGAGAGAGAAAGAGAGAAAAAGAGATAGAGAGAGAGAGAGAGAGAGAGGCAGATTGTTATTATTATAATTATCATCATCATTATTATTATCATCATTATTATTATTATTATTATTATTATTATTATTATTATTATTATTATTATCATCACTATTATAGGGAGAAAAGATGAGAGTGATATAGATGAAGAGAAAGAAAGAGAGATGGAGAGGGACAAATAGAAAGAGAGACAAAGAGAGAGATTATTACTATTATTATTTGTTTTATTGTTGTTGTTGTTATTTATTGTTATTGTTATTAAAATAAAAAAAAACATGATAGGATAGGGAGAAAGGAAAAGCGAGGAAAAAATCAAGAGAGAGAGATGAGAGAGAGAGGCAGGCATAATAATATTATTATTATTATTATTATTATTATTATTATTATTAAGAAATAAGTGAGGGAAGGATTGGGAGACAGGAAAAAGTGATAGAGAGAGAGAACGAAAGAGAAAGAAAGGAAGACTGAAGAGTGTATCCTGTGTTTGTATGCATGATAGAGACATATGTGACATATGCATATGTATCTCTGTGAATGTCAGTGAGGACAAGAGAGATACAAAGGACGTATTACCTGTATGTGTGTGCGTGTGTGTGTGCGTGTGTGTGTGTGCGTGTGTGTGCGTGTGTGTGTGTGTGTGCGTGTGTGTGCGTGTGTGTGTGTGAGGGAGGGCGACTGGGTGAGAGTACGTGTCTCAGACTCTCTTTTGAGGCAGTGCTGCTGTTGTTGAGGGCTGTTGTGGGTAAAAGTGTGTGAAACGTACCTTGATCTTTTCTTTTCTTCCTGAAAGAGTGCCACTCTCGCAGAACTATCAGCAACCCCCTCGAGCTTTCGCTTCACACAGCTCTGGCAGCACGAGGAAAGCGGGAACTCCCAAAAAAGAATCCGCCTGGCAGAAAGAAAATTCCTTTCCTCTGGAACCGGATTTAGAAACTCAGTGAACACGTTTTTAAATAACATGTCGAAATAAAATCCTATCACACATTAGCTTTCAATCCATATTAAAAAGAACATTTTGTTAAAATTGACCTCAATAAATACATAGTGTATGTCCAAAAGTATTGAGACACATTCTGGTGTCCCATTACTTTCCATAGAGTGTATAGTGGCAGCCATAGTCTGTGTTATAGTTCCACATTTCTACTACAATAACTAGCATTTTACATGAGCATGACCTAAATATTTTACCTTTGCAAATATACTGAACTGCTGCACTTGTTTGTTAACACCAAAGCTATGAAAAAACAAAGCATAGCACTCTGTGTTCCATCACTCTGACAGAGAATATATTCAGCTGTTGTCATGTCCTGACACTATATTCCTACTGACACATGTCAGTCTTCACTGCCTGCACACATTTTGAGTGGGTAGCCTTTGATCTGCGCAATATGTGTTGCAAAATGTGTTCTCTTGTCCTGCCATTGCAGTGTTAGTGGAAAACTCACAACCTTGTAAACCATTGCATCAGAATCACTTAAAAAAATACCTGCAGTTGCTTTGGAAGGGGTCTGTCGGGTTTCCTGTGTACACAATTTTGCAGTTGGCCACTGTACTACTTTAAAGCAAAAAATCAATAATCAGTAGTTAGAGAGGAATACCACTGATTTGTATGTACAATTGGGAAATTAATACTTATTTATGTATATTTTAGTCATTAAGATAATTTGACTTTAGTAGTTTGATGAGAAATTCTCCTCTCTAGAGAAATGTACCAAGTCACAATGATGGCGATGGGAACCAGATGTTAGAATCCGTTTAAAAGATACATCACAAAAGGTTTTGGCCTAAAATGTATTTTTTCAATATTTTTAAATGTGTTTTCAGTACCACTGAAAAGAATCATGTGCCAGAAAATTTCACATCAAACTACTCGGAATGAGTTTAGTGTAGAAATTGACATACAAGCAGATATTGCACAGAAATTATGCAGAAATAGAAGGACAAATGTAAAAATGGCAGCCTACTCAATCAAATTCCCAGTGCTGTAGGATAATGGTTATGTAAAAGTATGCTGTCACTGTTGAAGCAAAACCTTGTATCTCCAAAATTCAACAGATGATGTGGAGATCTGTTGAGTGATTGATCGGTTGATGATATGCAAACTGCATGGGTCCAGTGAGGGGGGGGCAGCTGTGATTTTATATGCCTCATGACAAGCCTCTCAAAGCAGTTCATATACTTCATAATGATGGGTGTTAGGGTCACGGTTAGGGTTACATGACAATAGTCGCCAAGGCAGGACACTGATGAATTCTTCAGCATGGTGGTGGCTTCGAAGCACTGTGGAACAACGGTGGCACTTTGTCGGATATTAAAGGTCTGTGGCAAACATCTGCCAGCTTGTCTGCACATCACAGCACTGTTGTCTGGTCCAGCAGCCTTCCGTTGATTCTAAGCTTCTGTTGGTTCCTTACATCAGCTATGGTCAGTATAAAATCAATCAGTGCATCTAGAAGGGAGGTCTCATGTTTACAGAGCTGTGGAGATCCCCTGTCAGTGATTATGGCCTGGATGCCCTGCCATTTGCACTGTACAGCCTCAGTGTTTTAGAAGTGGCTGTGGATTTTCTGAGCATGTGCATGCTGCTCTGATGGCCTGGGACAGGTTGGTCTCTGCTGTTGTCAGGGCAGCCTTATCACCTGATCTGAAATGTTGTCTCGGATTCTGTGTGTCATCAACAGATTCTAGCTGAGGTGAACGATGATGGTCTTGGAGACAGTAATGTCATGAATGCACTTGTAGCCAGTTACTGACGCTGTGTACTCGTTGGGTGAGCCTCCATAAGGTGCAGCCTCCCAAAACATGTCCGAGTCAGTGTGCTCAAAGAAGTCCCGAGGAGCAGAAACTTCTAATGGGGGTCAGTTCTTCATCTTCTTGGACCGCATGCTGGGATCATACTGAGAAATGGTCTGAGTAACCGAGGACTGCCGTATGTGCCAGCCATGTTTGTGCAAACACATTACACACATGAGCATTTGGTGCGAAAGTTGACTGAAAACTAGACTGGTGAACCCAGATGACCTCTGCAATTTGGAAATGATTTTTTGAAGATTATTAATTGTCATGTTGCAATGTCCTCAATATCATTCAAAACCATCAAAACAAATGTGTGTGAATGACAATTTTTTATACAGCTGTATACAGCTAAAACAGCGTGGGCTCAGATTGTCCCCATAGAACACCAGTGCATACAGGACATTTAATATTATGCAAAAATGATATCAATTACTTTTTTGGAAACATTACATTTGAATGGGGTCAAGCAGACCCCAAACATAAAAGGAACGTAAACCTGTATTTTACTAACCAAAACCAAATCTAAAATTCACCTTTTTAACCCTCTGGCCCTCCTCGTTTTTACTATACATTCAGCTTCTTCGTGGCCACTTTTGGCCAATTGAAACCCATGAAAACTACCTTTTTTAATTCCTTGTTATTTATACTGTTACACTGTTAAATCATAGAATGCTTTAATTCTAAACTCAACACTTGAGAAATGTAGTTTTTAGTGTTTTCTCCAGTTTATGTCATTTATCCATTTTTGGCCAATCCAGCAATTTTATATAATATTTGGCCATATATTTATATATAATTTTTATATATTGTTATATTTATTTTGCTATTTTTACTACATAGTGTTTAACTAACATCAGTTCTTGTCATAAGTATCAAATATGTATTCCTTTGTTTGTTTGTTTTTTTATTCATCAAATTCCAGTTTGTTTGCACAATGCACTTGTTAGTAAACAACCTCATGGCCATTTTCTCTATATTCTCAATACTACTGGGGCCAAAATGGAACAAATCTGAAATATGTAACTGATTAACAATAACACTGAATTTGTTTTCATGCACAAACACAAAACCATTATCTGACATCCTTAAGATCACTCCTATGTCAAAATTGTGTCATTCATTTGCTCCATTAGAGTGCAGAAGAGCCAGAGGGTTAATGCCCCTGACCTGCGGCAGCTAGGGGCCACCCTGCCCTGCCTAACTTTTAATTTGACGTTGTGTCTGTTTACACCAGTTTCTGATTTAGTCTCATTGTTTTCAGCTGTCCGGTGTTTCGGTTTTAGTTATGTTCTGTGGCTGTTGTTTCCTGTGTTAAGTTCGTGTGTATTTAGTTCCCTCTGCGTTGGACTCATGTATCGGTCCACTGACTTAAGTTAGCATTTACAACATCCTGTCTCCTGTGTTTGGTTTAGTTTGTGTTTTGGCCCTCGTGCCTTTTTGGGTTTATAAAATAAAGTCAAGAAAAAATGGAACTCCACATCTGCACCTCCCTCGCTCCCTGGAGTAAGGACACCATAACGCTGTTGAATTAAATGAACTCACATGGAAGTTCAGCTTTGCCGACACTACCTCAGTGTCACTGTGTTCCGCAGGATTATCTTCTGATCACATGAGTCCACCCTGTAATTTCCTGGGTCTTAGCTGACTATCATTTCATTTACTTACTTTGGGTAAAAAATAAAATACTTCTTTAAAGTCAGCTGTGATCATCTCACTAGGCATTCAGCTGCAGCTTGTCATGAATGGAGAGAGAAACTGTTTAATTTTAACACAATATCATCTCATCAAAACCGGATACATGCTGGTAGAGCCATTTGTCCCATCTGTGCTTTCCAGAAAGTTCATTTCAGCACATTAAGCTTCAGTTTCTGCTCAAGTAATCTCCACACCTGTGGAGGTTAGGACTTGTCTGTGAAATTGGTCCATATGCCTTTAACCTTTTGTTAAAGCTGATGGCTGATTCAGAGTTCCAGTCTTCACTTTCATATCAGAATAAAAACTCAGGTGGCATTGTTTTTCATTTAATGACTTAATAATAAGCCTTAGGACGTAATAAGCCCAGGAATTTTGGAGCCCCAGACCCCATCAAATCTTAGTAATTATGAAGATCTTTGTTTACAGTATTGTTTATTGTCAACAAGAGGACCAAAGGCTGCAAATAGAACCAGGTTTTTGTGTATCTGTTTTCTACTCACAGGCAGGCTTGACAGTTTAATAGGAACAGATTATGATCTTGAACATGAGCATGTGGGAAATAAGTGTGGCATTTATATCCTGGCATTTGACTAACCTGTTTGTCTTCCCTCATGTGCAGGCAATAGGGATCCTCAGTGCTACGGACCGAGATATGCCTCATGTAGGACACCGGTTCTTCTTCAAGTCCCCCAGAGACATCAGGAACCGGAACTTCACAATCAGAGACTATGGAAGCAAGTACCACTTGTATCTTGTTTTCTTGTTCTGCTTGTTAGGAAGTCACACTCATGCATATTAATTCTTCGCTCATTTATGTTGCTCTTCCTTTGAGACTTACAAGGCCTGTCTTCTGATTGACTGCCGCTCTCCCACTCTGCTAACTCTGCTATAGACTGTCCTGCTACAGCACTCTTCATCATATCAGTAGTACATAAGAAGGTCTAAACTGCATTCAGGTGAATGGGCAATCATATGAAAATGAATTTGTGTCTGTGACATCACAGCTGTGATGAGTTTAAACCTTTTTGCTGCTGGATTTCCTTGTACACAGTAAGGTTTCTGTTATTTTTAAAGAATATTGCCCCTTTAACCTGAATTACCACTGTGCCATGACTGACAGTCATATCCCATAGCACTGGGTCTGATCCATCTCCACAGCTGCTCACAGCTTTCTTTGCAGTGGCGGTACTCTGAGACCTTGGAGTTTCCTGCGCCCCCAAGTATCAGCTGCTCTGATCCAGAGTGACAGGTTGACTCCGTGCGACACGGGCTAAGCAAGCACAAGGTGCACTGACGCCTCCTGCCTTGTCAGGAAAGATAGGCAGCCAGCCCAGGCAAGAATAATCCAAAACGATGGGGTCAGCGACCTCCCCGTCCAAGACTGGCACATCTCCACACATTGAACAGGGCCTGAAAACACAGGCTTTGAGACAATTGCCCCCTGGGGCAGCCCACTGTGGTTCTCGAAGCATATTTTGGTTGCCTCCAACACAATCCAAGGGAATGTTTCACTGCTATATGTTTCACTCTTTAATGGAATAGGGGGTTTACCAACCATTTGCTAGAGTTCGAAAGTTTCAGAAACGGACGAAGAAATGGTTCAAGGGGAATTGTCCAAAGTGGGAAGTAATGGGTAAGTAATGGGAGATAATTATAGTGAGACCAACTGGCTTACTTTAGGTAACTGCCATAATGAGGGGTTGACATAAGTTTTTGCTCTACTAGTCTAATGAGTGTCCTACATTAATTAACTGGTTTGCACCAAAATTAAAATTTTCCCTGTGTCATGGCCTTGGTGGGGGGTCTGTGAAGACAGAAAACTGGTGCACATTTTTTGTACCACATACATCTATTCTGGCTTGCGTACCACTCTGGACATAACCAAAGATTATTGACCTTGCGTTCATTAAAGCAGCGGACAGCATATCACAAGTGGTAAAGGCTAATTAACCAGAACCCTACTATTGAAAGGTGATGAATGGATGGCCAGGGTCCTTACCATGTGTTTGCATGATTTTTCCCATTTCTCCATAGGTTTTTCCTGGATCTCCAGGTTCCTCCCACAGTGTTATAAGCAAAGCGATATAATCAGTCCAATCAGTAATATTTTTTAAACGTCCATCCATGTTTTTCATGGTATCCATATAATATGCATAAGGTAATTTTAGTTTCACAAACTATTCAAATTAATTGTTATACTATGATGTGTCCCTGCAGTGTTTCTGCAGTGTTTTGAAATTAAGCGTTTTACAAGTCGTACAAGTGGTACGTTTTCATTATATTATTTCAGATCAAGGTGATCCTGGTCCTGGGAAAGTGAGATTGAAGGCTGTGATTGTGCAATGTACTAGTAAACAGTCCAAATCATGGAAATAAATTCGCCCTCTTTTTTTTCTTGAAAATTTGACATTTTAATACAGTTTATACAGCCCAGAAACTAAAATGCAATTTTAATTGATCAATATAAGTTTACAACCATAAGTTTCAAAGACACTTCAAGATGGCCAAGGACACAATAAGTCAAAAGACATCATGAGTGATGGCCAAAGACACCATGAGTGCCAAAGACACTTTAAGCACTTAACTTTTTCTCTTCTTCTTCATACTATTGTCTTTTAACCCTCCTATTGTGTTAATTTAGGCTTAACTATCCTTTTAGTTGATTATAGTCGCACAAAATAACATCTGCCATGTTCCCAGTAAAAAGTATGATTTATTTAGTAAAGACAAAAGACAAAAATGTTTTGTGGATGCTAAATATAAAAGATGATTTCTATGGTGTCGAAGTGGGTTCTTAAGTAGTTTTTAGGCGGTTGTGTATGACGTTGTGGCTAAAGAGTTCTATATGGTTGCTATGGGACACAATTTGGTTGCTAAGATTTTTATATGTGGCTGCTTTGGTGTAGGAGGTGGTTGCTAATGGTTTTCTATGCAGTTGCTATGGTGGATGAGGTGGTTTCTAGGTAGTTTTTAGGTGGTTGCTATGGTTTGCAAAGTCGTTGCTAGGGTGTTGCTAGGTACTTGCTGTGGTGTAAGAGTTGGTTGCTAAGTAGTTTCTAGGCTGCTTCTATTTGTAGGAGGTGGTTGTTAAAAGAGTTTCTGGATTTTTGCTATGGTGCACTAGAGTGTTGCGACGTGCTTGCTGTGGTGTAGCAGGTTGATGCTTTGTAGTTTCCAGGTAGTTGCTATGGTGTAGGACTTCTAGGTTTGAGTTTCTATGTGGTTGCAAAGGTATACAAGGTGGTTGCTCAGGTTAAGGAAACGGTTGCTTCAGAGATTTTAGGCAGCAGGCCTATCTCAAAATTTATTGAGGAATTTTTCATTATATTTGAATGAATTGTATACAGTTGTGGTTCCCATGAAGTAAAAATTGAATTGGAGATAAGGTGTGTGTGTGTGTGTGTGTGTGTGTGTGTGTGTGTGTGTGTGTGTGTGTGTGTGTGTGTGTGTGTGTGT